>JAUCBJ010001442.1:0-57442 GCA_032718475.1 Nemertoderma westbladi | reverse complement strand
TCCCGGTGCAATCGCTGCTATCCTGCACCGCCCCGTCCTCGTCTCCAGGACCTCATCTTTACTCGAGACGGTAGTCACCGCCATTCTATTCGGCCTTGTCTTTAGCCCTATCTCTTCGGCCACCCAGTTCTCCACCAGCGTGAAGGCTGCTCCGCTGTCGACCAGCATTAATGTCGTTACTGATCGACCACCCTCTCCTGATATCTTCACTGGTACTACCCCGAGTAGTACTTTTCTCTTCTTCTCCTCTTCTATAGTGCTTGTGGCCATTGCCTGGCCTCCAGTCTCGGACTCTCTGACTGCTGTTTCTCTACATTCTCCGGACCTGTGTCCTTCTACCACACATCGATGACATAGTCCGTTTGCGTCTGTGTAGGCTATACGATCTTGTTTGGGCAACGCTTGCCAGTGCTTACAACTCCTGGTCTTATGTGTTCCGTCCCGATGTAATTGACATTCGAATCCTGGATTATAGCGTTCCCTGTATAGTCCCTCACGTATCGCGTCTAGGTTTATATGTACCGATTTAGTGTTTTGGTTGTCTGTATTCGGCCTACTGGGTACATTGGGATTATGTTTATTTATGGTGTTATTTTCTTTCTGTCCCCGCCACGGTGTGGCCCTGCTGCCAGCTAACTGTGGACTAGCAGTCCCCTGTGTGGCCGCATGTGGTAGTGATTGTCCCACTCCCGAGAATGGGTCTGTCGGATTATATTCGGGTTCAGGCCAGTTGTATTCGGTCTTAGGTGCCTTCCCCAAACTATCCTCGCTATAGACTGGGTCTGTTATTAGTTCGGCTTCATAGTTCAAGAAGCTCGACATCTCTTCTAGGCCCGGTTCCACACCCTTCTCTTCCCGTGTGGAGAAAGCGATTTTCCTCCACTTCCTTCGTAACCAGATCGGCAGTGCCTGCGCTATCGTGGTGATGTTGTTAGACGCGTTGAGTTCGTATGGTGCGTCCAACGTCTTTAACACGATCAGCGCCTTTTCAACTTTGTTAGCAAACGTCTTAATGCTAACGGGATTATCCTGTAGGCCACCCGTTGTTATGCCTCTCAGGGTTTGCCTGATGATCTTGGCTGGGTGCCCGTATTCCCTGTCCAGTGCCCGCCATGCTGTCGTGAAGCCCCCTTCTATACCCTGGTATTGCCTCACGATGTCGTATGCTGGGCCTCCCGTGTATACTTGCAGATACTTTAGGCACTCCGCCTGCGTCAAATTTTTTGTTAGTATCTCGTTGCTATACATGCGCCGAAACTGAAGATATTCTTCCGGCCTACTCCCATCGAATTTGAATGGTTCCACGGGTGGTAACTCGATCCTTGTTTTTAACGCATCGATTAACGTGGCCATCCCCACTGCTTGCGCCTCTAATGGGTTCGATGGGTGTTGCATGGTTTCCCTTGCTTGGTGCGGTCCACCCGTTCTATTCTCTGCTCTCCTCTGACTTGGGTATATCATTGGGGGTAGCGGCCCCCTCCATATTTCTGTGTCACACGATTTGTTTTCGTCCAAGGGATTCGTTCTCGCTTCTATCGGGGTATATTGTTGATATTGCGATGGGGGAATGTCACCCTGTCCCCCCCCCCACCAATATGTTTGGTACTGGGGTTGATGTTAATATATTGGGGCCCATGCATTTATCCGCAATAATTCCCCCCTCCCCTGGGTATATGTTATAACCTTTGGTGCTGTAGTCATACTGCTGCACTGGTACCGGTATAGGCCTATCAGCTTCTGGCCTACCTACCGGAATGTATTCCGCGACTTCCGGGTCTAATCCCGTTGTCCGCGCTATCCTATCGCCTACGGTGCTCCTGTCAGCATGGCCTACGGTATGTGCAGTAAGGCCTGCAGTATGTCCTACAGTCTGTATGTGCTCGGAATCGAAGTTTATTCTTCTCGAATAGTCCTCCCCGCGGCTACCGTATTCTCGATCGGTAGGTACATCCCGACGGAAAGTTTCCCTTCGACCCCCTCTGCTGCTCTCTTCTTCGCGTCGGTACGTCACGTACCTCTCTCTCGGCGCGTAGTGCGCCTCGTCGGGTCGCGTCTCTCCGGGACGACGGCAATCTCCCGTAGTTCGACCCCACCGACTCTCTTCTTCCATCTCAATCACCGACGGCTCACTATCCGTCCTCACTCTTCTATCGTTCGCGGCGATGCTTCTCCTATCATCTTCTCCTCTTCTTCCCTCAGTGCAGTATTCCCGCTCGTGAGATCTCTCGTTGACCTCCCGGTTAAACTCCGCTGTTCTTCTTCTCTCTTCTGATCGGGCTTGACACTCCGTCCGCCCTCTCGCGGCGTCAACCTGCATCTCTCTGCTCGATCGCCCGCCGCTGGGGACACTCGCGGTCCCCCTATTACTTTCCGTCGCCGTGTGTTGCGGTTTACCTACTTCGGCCCGCGCATTATCCGCCGACGCCTGTGGGACACTCTCTGCCCCCCCCCCTCTCGTCACTAACTTCTCGCGGTGGGGTGCTCGTAGCCCCCCCCCACCCGCCACTTCTAACTTCGGTACCTCTTACTACACTCCTGTACCCTTCTTGTGGGGCGCTCTCCGCCCCCCCCTTCTCGCCGCTAATCTCTCGTGGTGGGGCGCTCGGAGCCCCCCCCCACTCGCCACATCTAACTTCACTATTTCCTACCTCGTCTCTACACTTTTCTCCCGTCGACACAACATTTACATTGGGGCTGGGTCCGCTTACCCCCGCCCCTCTCTCCACTACTACCTGGCCTACCAGGCCTACTTCGGGTTGTCTCAACCCCGCCGATTCCGGCCTACTAACTACGAGGCCTACCAGGCCTACCTCGGGTTGGCCCAACCCCGCTACTTCCGCCCTACTGACTACGTGGCCTACCAGGCCCATCTCGGGTTGGCTCAACCCCGCCGTCTCCGGTCTACCCACTGCGTGGCCTACCAGGCTCGCCCCGGGTTGACTCAACCCCGCCGTCTCCGGCCTACTTACTACGTGGCCTACCAGGCCCTCACCCGCCGGGCTATGTGCGTTGGACACGTCTACATTAATAATACCACTGTGATTATCCTGCGCACCAAAGCTAGAAACAATATGTTGCGTTATAACAGTATTCGGATTATTTTGTAAAATCGAATTCGGGTTATTATTTAAATTATTTGGATCATTTTGTGAAATCGAATTCGGATTATTACTTAAATTATTTGGACTATTCTGTATAACTACATCACTAGAATTACTCTGTACGTCAATATTAGAACCGTTCTGATTTAAAATAATATTATTACTATTAGGTAACGTATTTCCTGCAATAAAAATTTGGTTAGAGTCGTCCAATACAGTATTATTAATATTAGCGTTATCTACTGTATTAGTGTTATTACCCCCCCCCCGCTCGTACGATCACACCAGTTTCGTGTCCGTAGTGTGGTCCCTGTCAGTGGAGTATTAATAAACGTATCCACGGCCCCCGGCTCCTCTGAAATGTTCGAGCCTGCCCCTCTCTCAGACACTCCTGCCCGCGCCCGTTCCACCTCGCGCGCGTGTACAGCCGTATACTCTACGAATTTGTCTCGCTGTTTCTCTAACTCTATTCGGCCACTCTCCACTCTTGTTACTTTCTCCTTTGACTCTCGTTTTTCCTGCTCGATCAATTCCAGCTCTCTCCTAATCCCCTCTCTTCTTCTCGCCTTACGCTCTTTGCGTTCACTTTCCTCTCTCGCCTCACGTTTCTCGCGTTCACTTTCCTCTCTCGCCTCTCGTTTCTCGCGTTCCGCCTCGCGTTTCTCCTCGCGTTCCCTTCGTTCCCTTCTCTCTCTCGCCTCGCGTTCCTCGCGTTCTCTCTCGCGTTCCGCCTCGCGTTTCTCGCGTTCTGCTTCGCGTTTCTCGCGTTCTGCCTCGCGTTCTCTCTCGCGTTCCCTCTCTTCCCTCAACTCTATCTCCTCACACTCCCTAAGGTTCCTCGCGGCCCTTTCGCCCCTCTCCCTCAACTCTTTAATCGACACCGTTTCCCTCTCTAGCATCACTCTCCCCTCCTCTAGCCGTCTACCTAGTTCTCTATTCGCCTCTACCACTACATTGAAACGGTGTCTAGCCTCTATCTCTCTCACCCGTCTTTCTTTTTCGGAGGATGTAACAGACTTATCGGTTGCGACGGATTCCCTCCGCCTTCCCGACCCGCTGGCTCTCCCCCCCTTTCCGGAACTCCCTCCGACCGACGAGACCGAACCCGCGGGGTCAACCTCGGGTTCGCCCTCCTCTGGTCTGTTCCAACCTACTGTCTTTATACCCCGGGCATCGATTAAGTATGGCCCTAAGTACACTACCCTAGGTTCTATACTCCCATACCGCCATGAGTCATACAGTTCCTCGGCGACCCAAGTCGCTCTCTCCTCGGCCAATCCTCTCTGCCCGAAGCGCACTAGATAATATAAATGTCTATTCGACTCACCTAGTCCTAGGTTCAGTTTTACCTCGTCTATCCTCTTCCCTTCTCTGGCCTCCTTTATCAGTCTCCGGGTCGCGTTGTAGGCCCGTCGAAGTCGCTCGGAAACCCCGACGTCCTCGTCGCCGACCCCTCGTCCGTCTCTCCGGGTTCGACGTCGTACCGGCGGCCCCACCGTCGCCGTTCCGGTGGGCCGTGCGTCGCCCTCGGCCTGCGGTTGGCCGGCGACATCGGTGTCGACATCCCCGTCGTCTCTCCGGGTCCGGCGTCGTACCGTCGGCCCCACCGTCGCCGTCTCGGTGGGCCGTTCGTCGCCCTCGGCCTGTGGCTGGCCCGCGACGTCGGTATCGACATCCCCGCTGTGTGTCGACTCGTCTCTCTCTTCCTCGAGCCCGATCTCTCTATCCTCCGGCTCGATCTCTGGTTCCAGGCGGTCCCCCTCTACTCGAATCCCCGGTTCGCCCGGTACGGATGGCTCCGGTGTCGTGGGCGTATATCGCCTGGTCGCGGCCTCGCGGATCGTTAGATCGTCGTCGTCCGGGGTCCGCGTGGGTGTCACTTCACCCGACTCGCTCATCTTTTGTCTGTTGGTGGCTGGTGGTATCTGAGTCTATTAGGCTAGGGCAGCAGTTGTTGTTTAGTTACTGTGACGGGATCATCCGGAGATGAACCCGATTTATCCTGTTTTAGTTCACGCGTCCCCGCCGTGTGAAAGAGTGTAAGTTGAGGTTACTGTTGTTCGTTATATTGT
Organism: Nemertoderma westbladi; assembly: GCA_032718475.1. Lineage (NCBI taxonomy): Eukaryota > Metazoa > Xenacoelomorpha > Nemertodermatida > Nemertodermatidae > Nemertoderma > Nemertoderma westbladi. The sequence continues at coordinate 52,269 of JAUCBJ010001442.1, read as the reverse complement.
GATCTTGAGACGTGATATAGATATAGATATAGATTGATGTTATACACTGACGTTCACAGGTTGACGGGATGACGGTAACTAAAATCCCGGTACTTCCCTAATTGTAACTTACTGTACCACCAGTAACACTGAGATAACTGAGGTAATATGATTACTGCTTACTGGTTATATCGCACGGTGGCCTTATTGCTACTCAATCGGTGCCAGCCCCCCTCTGATTGGTTGCTACCCTTGTTGGCGCCCTTTGAGGTGTTCCCGTTCACCCCAGCTATTCTCTTCCTTGTCAGGATACTAACCCCTGACCCTTATTGTGTGCTTCTCCTTCCCATTCTGTTGGGGAGACACGAGTTGGTTTGGGACCTAATCTCGTGTCCCCCAATATTGCTTATTGGCTTAACTTTGTGGAGTATTGGCGGGATTGATTCGCTAACAGTAGATCCACAAAAAGAGTAGCGTTACGCAAGAAAATGAGCTAAAACCATTTTTAATGAGTTCAAAGAATAGCTTGCGCCATTCAACTAAGTCAAATGCATTACGCAAAGCCAGAAAAGAATACATCTAGTAGACAACCATAAATTGGGGTCGATTGTCTGGAATAATACCATACAGCCATAGTAGGGTACTTCAATGGCCGCCCATGAACACTGAGTACTACAACTGTTAGTGCCTTTCTGCAAAGCAAACTGATATTCATTTAAATCAAAGCAATCGGATTGGGAGAGTATCATGATGACCCATTCGAAAAGTTTGATAATCAGAGAGGATAAAGCTATAGCACGATAAATTGCTGTCACCGTCTGGTTCGGTTGCCTAACTCGTCAGCTCATCCTTTCAGCCTTTATCAACGGAATTATTAATTACACACGTCAGAAGAAACTGGGGAACAAAGCCGTGTACGAGAAATAAATTAAAATGATCACTGAAATGGATTAGGCCTACTACTACCAGACTACAGTAGTTCAGTCCGACCCGTTATCACAGTATCAGGCAGTCAGAATCACAACCAAACCAACCGTAACATTCGATTGGAACTTTTCAATCTATGCAACGCGTCCCTGAACTAAATCTGGAGACACCTTTCATCCTTTGGTAAATCTTCCGTGCAGCAACTCTTGAGTTTTTCTTTTATTTCCTTATGGCTGTATGGAGTGATTCAATGTCTGAGTCTTAGGGCTGGTTCTGACAATTCTGAATAAATCAATGCAAATCTATCTGTATCTGTGAGGCCTTCGTCTAAAGGACTGAAGGACTCACATTGGTTGACACTTTACGAAATTTTACAAACACCCTTTATTGTTCAACCGGGTCACGAATTTTTCCGGGCTATGGGTACCGGATCTGAGCCGGGTAAGGCAGATTGCTGGATTGTGCCCGGAGCCGGAACGGGTAGGCCTACGGTATGTAAATGCTGAAATGTCATGTAGGTACAGACAAAGACTGAAAGAGGTAGGCCTAGTTACAAGTCCCTAAAGGTGCCTCCCTGATCCATAGCACCGGGAAATTCAAATGATTGAAAGACATGTTATTTCTATTTGTACTGGAAAGGGTGGCAGATCAGATCTGCCACCTATATATTGGGGGTAAATTCAAATCTGTTTTACAGTTTTAACATTGAATACGGTACATGAATAGAGTAAGACTAAAAATGTAATGTAATGTAACTGGCTGGCTGGCTGGTTACCTAGTCTGGGACTTCGAGCAGCACGTGTACAACTAAACCAGCACGTTAACTAGTCTGGGGTTTCGAGCAGCACGTGAACAACTAAGCTGACTGGTTAACTAGTCTGGGGCTTCGAGCAGCACGTGAACAACTAATTTGACTGGTTAACTAGTCTGGGACTTCGAGTAGCACGTGAACAACTAAGCTGAATGGTTAACTAGTCTGGGACTTCGAGTAGCACATGAACAACTAAGCTGACTGGTTAACAAGTCTGGGACTTCGATGAGCAGCACATGAACAACCAAGCTCACTGGTTAGCTAGTCTGGGACTTCCAGTAGCACGTGAACAACTAAGCTGACTGGTTAGCTAGTCTGGGACTTCCAGTAGCATGTGAGCAACTAAGCTGACTGGTTAACAAGTCTGCGACTTCGAGTAGCACGTGAACAACCAAGCTGACTGGTTAACAAGTCTGGGACTTCGAGCAGCACGTGAACAACTAAGCTGACTGGTTAACTAGTCTGGTACTTCGAGTAGCACATGAAAAACTACGCTGACTGGTTAACTAGTCTGGGACTTCGAGTAGCATGTGGAACAACTAAGCTGACTAAACAAGTCTGGGACTTCGATGAGCAGCACTTGAACAACCAAGCTGACTGGTTAACTAGTCTGGGACTTCGAGCAGCACGTGAACAACTAAGCTGACTGGTTAACTAGTCATCTGAGACTTCGAGTAGCACGTGAACAACTAAAACTGACTGGTTAACAAGTCTGGGACTTCGAGCAGCACGTGAAACAACTAAGCTGACTGGTTAACTAGTCTGGTACATGTCTGAGACTTCGAGCAGCACGTGAACAACTAAGCTGATTGGTGTTAACTATTCTGGTACATGTCTGGGACAGATATAGCAGTATAGGCAGACTGGCAGAGGCATTATACACCTATTGTTATTACAGTAGGCCTACCTGTGATATATTTTACTAGTTCCCTGCTATATTGTTATAATTATAATGTTCTAATGTAATTATAACTGATAGGCCTACAAGCCAGGGTTGGCAACCAATGGCTTTTCTCACCATTGATTTTTTATGGTTTTTTGGTTTAACCAACTTTTAAAAAAAGGCGAAAAAATTGGTTTTTTTATGGTTTTTCATAAAATTTTTCAATTAACGCTGTAAATAATATAAAGCAGGCTGGTAGTCGCATTTCTTTTTCATTTTGCACTGTTAGAATGAACAAATTTCTCTCACTTTGAGTTTTGCTCGCGTTTCTTTTTCATATGTTCATTTTGCAATGTTAATGAAAAGGTTTTGCTCGCTTCGCTGGCGTATGTTTCTCGTTTACATTGTTAAAAAATGTTGTGTGCGCGTTTTTTTCGGTGCATGCGCGGTATATTGTCCAATACTGCGCGGCTGAAAAATTGTGCGCAGGCATTGTGGTGCGCGGTTCAGTGGTGGTTTGCAGCCTGGCGTGCAGTGGAGCAGTGCAGACGTCTGGACGTTGGTATGTATTTTTACGTTGTATGTTGTTAGTATTTTGTCACATGCTGACATGGGCTGATGGGTTGGATGAGAATAAGGACAGAACACCAGAAGAAACGCTTCAAACCAGCATACTGTATGTGGCCTTATTCAGTTAGGCCTATTCCAGTATTTTATTCTATTGGGCAAGCGCAAGGCAGCAAGGGTTGTACTGTCAGACTGTTGTACGTAGACCCTACATTTGTATGTATTGCTGTAGCCGCTGTAGGCCTATTGGATTTAATTAAACCACAGAAAAACCATAAAAAACCATCAAATACCGAAAAAAACCATAAAAAACCAAACAATAAAACCAAAACCAAAAATTTTTTTTCAAAAAACCATGGTTTTTGCCATCCCTGCTACAAGCTGACAAGCAAATAATAAATGTTCTTTGCATTTTACTGACTGACTGATAGAAGTTAAGCCAAATCCCCCGACCCCCCCCCCCCCCCCCTTAATTTGCAATTTTGCTCGAAGTCCCAGACTAGTTTTAACCATAGTCAGCTCAGTTGTTCACGTGCTACTGGAAGTCCCAGACTAGTTAACCAGTCAGCTTAGTTGTTCAAGTGCTGCTCGAAGTCCCATACTTTGTTAACCAGTCAGCTTAGTTGTTCACGTGCTACTGGAAGTCCCAGACTAGTCGACCAGTAGGGAGTAGGGCTCGATCGGAGTTCCGGCTCCGAACCGGAGTGGAGTTAGAAAAATCACCGCAGCCGGAGTTTTTTTAATAATGTATGTTTTATATTTTAATGTACATAATATATAATAGCCTAGCCTAGTATAGGCGTATGGCAGCAGTATTCCAGTATACCTGTATATGGCATATAGGGCAGTAGGGTACTCCAATACACAATAGCCTACTCCAGCTGTCCAGTACCGGTAGAACTGCAGTACTGTCTGACTGAATGAATGTTACTACTAATGTGTGTTTTCAGTAGGGAGCCGCAATTGTGAAAGTCATCCCTTACCTGCGATAATTATCTCAAGTATATTGGAGCCCTTGGAACGGACAGTGAAGTGACTCGCGCTGGTTATTGTAATCGTTGTATAGCTACTACGTTGGCGAGAGACACAGCGACGACAGTCAGACAGTACACTGGCGCTGAGGATCTCAGGCTGTCCGGGGGCCGGTTGGGGTGCTTATATTGGCAGCGAGGCCCGCTAGCCTTCATTATTATCGATAAACTCTGAACTCCCACATATACAGATATATGAATGGGAGAATCTTTTAAGCTCGTTAAGCCAAGGAATGCCTGTTCACAACCATGGGTGATCTTCCACAGTAAACCATTCCTCTCTGTTTCCCAAGTTGCCTTGGTTCCCATTTATCGACCACTGAAGGATGAAAGCCAGGGTTGGGCTAGGCTGCAGCATTTAAAGCACTGTGCCCAAACAGTGCTGCCCTATCTAGGGATCGAACCCGGGCTCCCTAATCGTGATGATAATAATAATATTTTCTCACAGGGACCCAGACATAATTTGTGAAGCTCTAAGTTCTAGAATCCTGCAATGAATGGCTCATCGATAATAATCTTTCAATTCACTACGGCAAAACTGAAAATATTTTATTCGGCTCGAAAAGAAAATTAAACAAGTTCCGAAACTTTGAAGTAATTAGCAACAGCTACAAAATTGAAAATAAAAAAGAAGTTAAATACTTAGGCTCCAAATTGGATTGTAGTTTATCCGGGGAAAGCATTGTTAAAAATATTATTGGAAAAGTTAATGACAGACTAAAGTTTCTTTATCAACATAAAAATAGCCTAAATTTTAATTCTCGTAGGTTGCTTTCTTCATCTTTAATTCAATGTCATATTGACTATGCAAGTTCATCTGAAGATTTTAATCAGTCTGGTTTAATTCAAATAGACAGTAGAGTAAAGCAGCTTCGGCTCAACCATGTACATAAAGTTTTCAATGATAACTGCCCTAAATACTTAAATCAAAAATTTACCAAACTGAGTGATACGCATTCATACGGCACCAGAGCCAGCACATCAAATTTTTATATTCCCAATTGTAAATCCTTTGAAAGCGAAACGTTTTTCTTTAATGGAATAAAGAATTGGAATTCCTTACCGAATAACATTAAAAATATTAAAAATGAACATGCCTTTAAGTCTGCAGTAAAATCCCATCTCCAAGACCAGTGATGACTGAATTGATAGAGGAAAACCTTAGTAAGGAGAGATATACGCAACCTCTGGAGAGGCCTACTTAATTATACTAGAAAGGCATTTCCTAAAGGAATTGCAACCACGAAGCTAAGGAAAATTAAACAAAGGGCCACAATTTGGTTTGTTGCTTAGCCTAGTTTAGTAGCAATTGCCAATAAATAACTTCTATTCCAATGGAATCTAGAGTTCTCTGGAACTGTTGGTTTTACCTTTGAAAAAAGATTCAGTCCTGATTGTCGTTCAGATAACACATACGAAGTTTCAGAAAATATTGTAGTTTATGTCCAAATTACCGATTTTCTATCAAAATGCATCTGTTTGCAGTGGTTGTCATGGAAACTGAAAAATAAAACATGTAATTCGGAAACAGAATAAGTCATATAGTGGGGGTAGGGGTTAATCCCAAGTCATAATACTATTAACTTGTGCTTCAAATTATCATTTTATTAATTTTAACATCTGTTTAGTCTTGTTGCTATGGTAACTGGATTTTCTAATTAACTTCGAACGGCTTGTATATGGACCTTATAGATGAGTTGCAAAACCCCAAGTTTATATATATTACATTATTTTGCTACAAATAGAGTATTGAATTTAGACTTGAATGATATAGACTTTAATAAACTCCAGTTAACATGGTAACTAGATATTTCTGGAATGTTTTGAGTTTCACTAAAAGTTCCAACTAGTGGTCCAGATAACACATACCCCGTTTCATAAAATTTTATCATGAAGTCTATGTCAAAATGAGTAATTTTTGCATAAAAACATCTGTTTTCAGCGGTTGTCATGGTAACTGCAAAATAAAACAATGAAATTCGGACGCAGAATAAGGTATATAGTGGGGATAGCGGTTTGTCCCAAGTCGTAATATCTTAATGTTATGGCTTAAGTAATTATTTTATAAATTTGAACATCTGTTTAACCTGGTTGCCTGTTTACTGAATTTTCTAATTGACCTCAATAATCGCAACTATTGTCCTTATAATTGAGTTGAAAAATAAATATATAAATATCTATTATGGTTGTTGTACAAATAGAGTTAATAATATAGACTTTAATGTAATAGATTTTAATAAATTCCAGTTACCATGGTAACTAGATATTTTTTAGAAGTTTTGAGTTTTTCAAAAAGTTCCAAATAGGAGTCCAGATAACACATTAACCCAGTTTCAGAGAATGTTATCGTTTAGTCTATGTACAAAATGAACAATTTTGTGTCAAAACATCTGTTTTCAACGGTTGCCATGGAAACTGAGAAATAGAACAACGTAATTCGGATGCAGAATAAGATATGTAGAGGGGGTAGGGCTTGGTCCCATGTCATAATACCTTTAACTTTTGCTTAAAATTATCATTTTATAAATTTTAACGTCTGTTTAGCCTGGTTGCCATGGTAACATGATTTTTTAATTTACCTCAATCTGCTCGACTATGGCCCTTATAGTTGAGTTGAGAAACCCCAAGTTTATATCTATTGCGGTTTTTCTACAAATAGAGTTATGAATATAGACTTGAATGATATAATCTGTAATAAACTCCAGTTACCACGGTAACTAGATATTTCTGGAATGTTTTGAGTTTCACTAAAAGTTCCAACTAGTGGTCCAGATAACACATACCCAGTTTCGTAAAATTTTATCGCGAAGTCTATGTCCAAATGAGTAATTTTTGAATAAAAACATCTGTTTTCAGCGGTTGTCATGGTAACTGCAAAATAGAACAATCAAATTCGGACGCAGAATAAGTTATATAGTGGGGGTAGGGGTTGGTCCCATGTCATAACACATTAACCTTAGGCTTCAAATTAACATTTTATAAATGTTAACATCTGTTTAGCCCGGTTGCCAAGATAACTGGATTTTCTATTTAACCTCAATCGGCTCTACTATGAACCTTATAGTTGAATTGAGAAACCCCAAGTCTATATCTATTATAGTTTTCCTACAAATAGAGTTATAAATATTGACTTGAAATACATAGACTTTTTTTAAGTCCGTTGCCACGGAAACCAGATTTTTCCTGGATATGAGACCCATCCCACACGACGCGCCTTGATGAGTAGTATATACATGCAAAATTTCAGGGTACTTTTAAAGGCTAGTTTTCGCTGGACTTAAAAAACACTAAATCTGCCTCACACAAGTAAAATACCCCACTATGAATAGACCATCTCAGCTAAGGAAAATCTTTCTTAGCAAAAGTAGTTGATTTTCCTTAGCTTCGTGGATGGTATTCTTGAGTGTTTAAGGCCGGGTTGCACACGTTGACTTAAGTTAAGTGTCTATTTTTTACTTAAGTTGCAACTTAGTTAAGTAGGCACTTAGACTTAAGTAAAATTGCGTTGCTCATTCTAAAGTTAAGTTTTCTTAACTAAGTAGGTACTTAAGTTAAAAAATCAGAACGGTACTAATTCGCCATGTCGACACCCCCATGCAATTGCTTTCCACTGGCTATAAAGTGTCTTTGATTTTTAAATATTTCGTTCTAGAATATAGACTACATTCATCCAATATAATTTTTTATGGTAGCTACTATTTTTCAAAATACTACCTAGCTATTTAAAAAATAATTCTATATAATATATTTACGTTACATATTTTTACTTATTCTAGAATATTTTGACTTTCCAAGTAAAGTGTTGTATTCCAAATAAAATTACAAGACAATATAATTAAAAAAAAAATTACTAGCTAACAAAAACTAGCTATCTGAATTACTCAGAATAACCACAGTAGTGTTGCAACGCTGGAAAGAGCCAGGCTAACAGTGCAAGGAATTGCTTAACGTTGCATAGCAACATAACAACAATAACAATGATTATATAAAAACGAGGAATTAATAATGACATTATGTAGTTAGTTGCTTTAGTTACACAAGAACCCAGTTCTCTGGAATCTCTGTGCTTTAAAGTATTATTTGAATGCACCATCTATCATACAACAAACAGTTTTAGCAAGCCCCCCCCCCCCCTTAATTTTTTGAAAATGGCCCCTGCAGCGAAAGAAGCTAAAACTAGGGAAGCTAATTGGACTGACAAGGATTGCTGCACTCTGGTCGAGTTGTATGAACCTCACCATACTCATCTAATTGCCAGTTTCGACAAATCTAGAGGAATAAATGCAGATTCAAAATCTAAGAAGTGGGAAGCTATCTTGGAGTCATACTTAAGGTCAAATCCCGATGTAAAAGGGAGTCTCGATGGGCTCGAGAAGAAGCTAAACAATCTGAAAGATTCCATGAAAGTTTACGCGCGCGCAGCAAAATACCATGAGACTGGCGGCGGACCAGAGCCTAAAACTCCGAAAGTTTTCATCCTGAAACTGTACGATATTGTTCATGGTTCCAAAGGGCAATTCCTGAAAGGAATACAGTCGGGTGCAGAAAGTGGCGCATCGGTTGCATCCACTCCTCGAAACCCAGACTACTCTTCTCATCCGCAAAAAAAAACGGTCCCGCTCTCAGGACACATTGATTTCACCATTGGAGGCGCAGAACCTGCTGATCGTGGAGAATCGTCAGTTGATCCGAGAGAACCGCTATCTTATCTATCTGAAGACAATTAAGACAAAAGCAGAAGTTTCGGCTCTTACTGGTCTGCTGCCTCCCCCGGCTCCTAATGGCATGGTGGATGCAGCTGCGGATATTTTGTTTCTGGAGACTATTTGTGAATATGAAAACAGTGCAAATAATATACAGTAGTACTGTATAATATGAATGTTTAATATTGTGCAATTCATCATATTCATTATGTAATCTACAGTAGTCTAAAGTACAGTACAATGGTGTGCTAGTTTGATATATAATTTGGAAACAATATCCTTTTTTATCCAAAATACTTCTGAATAAAATGTGCACGATACGTTTGACCATTTTGTGAACCAGAATAATCTTCACTGTTATCTAATTCCTTCACATTCTCATCTTCCTCAAACTCACCCCTTATTTTGGCAATATTGTGCAATACGAAACAAGCCGAAATTACGCGGCAGACTCGAACTGGCTGCATTCTAATTTCGCCATGCAAGCAATGGAACTTTCTCTTTAACTGTCCAAATGCCCTTTCAACTGTATTGCGTGTCTTGATTTGCGCCCGGTTGTATTTAATTTCCGCTTTAGTCTTTGGGTTGAGAAGCGGAGTTAAAAGAAGAGGTGTAAAGGATAGCCACTATCGCCTAAAATGAGTTCCTTTCGTTTTCCCTTATCGTACTCCATTCCAAGTGAGCTATTGGACCAAATACGGGCGTCATGGGCACTTCCTGGCCAGTCAGCGACCATGTTCAAAAATTGACACTGCATCACAAATTCCTTGAACGTTAATGCTACTGTACCCTTTTCTGTTAATGTAGTATGGCGCTTGATCGCCGTAAGGAGCTGGAATCTTCACATGCGTTGCGTCGATGGCGCCAGTAACTCCAGGGAAACTCCAGGCAATTTCAAAGAATTCCGCTTGAACCTTTTGAATTTCGATGGGTGTAGAAGGGAATTTCACAAACTGGTCTAAATTTCGGGTGAGGGCGATTGAAACATCCCGAACGGCTCGACTAGCGGATGATTTATGAATTGTCAAACTGTCTCCAGCTAGATTCAGGAAGCTCCCAGTTGCGTAAAATCTTAGGGCCACTGCCAGCTTCAACTCAACAGTCAGGCCTTTATTCCCAGCTTGGATTCTTTCGAGATCAGGACGAATCACATCGCAGATATACCGAAAATTGTCCTTGCAGAACCGGAATTGGTCATAAAATTCTGTTTCATTGTACAGTTCGTAAATGTTTGGCCGCGTTGGGTACGATTTCCTATTCTGAGGGCGACGGCTTGGTAAACCTAATATTGGTAACACTGCCATTTCCGCTAATAATAAATAATTGTAATAAATAGCTAATAATAAATTCACTAAGATTCGTTTTTGGCAGACTTAAAAATAGACACTTATCTCTAAATTTTAAGTATCTACTTAAGTTAAGAAAATTGTTGTGCAACGCAATACCAATTTTTCTCGTACTTAAACTTAATTTAAGTTTTCTACTTAACTTAAGTCAACGTGTGCAACCCGGCCTAAATAATTCACAAGCTCCATAATAACGCCATAGCTACCATAACTAATAATGTTAACAAAAAAAAGTTACAGCTAGTAAAAAAACACTAGCTACGATATAATAATATTTATTAAGGTTCTAGAACATTCACCATTATATACTGTAGTACCATACCAATTAAATTTGGTCCCGGACAATTCGGTCCCATTAATTTGTACCGGTATGAATTGGGACCGAATTGTCCTAGTCAGTATCCGGACAATTCGGTCCCGGACAAATCGGTCCCAAAACACAAAATTAATGGGACCGAATTGTCCGGGACCGAATTGTCCGGACCGAATTGTCCAGGACCGAATTGTCCTGCTTCCGAAAATATTATATGAATCAAAGCGTGTCTTTTGTATCATACCGTAATAGTATCAATTATCACTATGTTATACAATGTAAATATACTACTGTACTAAAGCTATTTACAAATATATTATGAGCCCAACATTGTATATGTTACTCCTACATACTGTAGATTTATTTATACATGTAAAAACAATAACAAATACGCCAAACAATGTACCGGTATAAAGGTATTGTCCAACATAACATATAGGATTACCCCTAAAGCTTTGCAGCTTATTTCCAAGGGGGTCCTTTATGTTACTTGGTTACAAATACAATATTACACTACGCTAACCTAAAACCAATATAAAACGTAATTACACTATGTACATGTACAACTTTACCGAGAGCGTGACAATGCCCGACTCAACGATAAAGATGTAATGTACAGAACAATTTATTAAAAACGTAATTACAGTATAAATAGTAAATAATTAATAAACTAATAACTTACTGTAGGGCTATTGTACCTATATTTACATTGCACACGGAGGTGAGATTTAACTGCAGATTTAAAAGAATGTTGATTATCTAGGTTTTTAATTTCATTAGGCAGAGCGTTCCAATTTTTAATACCGTTAAAAAAGAAAGTATCAGATTCAAAGGATTTACAATTCGGGAGGTAGAAGTTTGAAGCACTAGCTCTGGTACTGTAAGAGTGTGTATCGCGTACTCTGTTGAATTTTTGTTTTAGGTAATTGGGACATTTTCATTTACCAAATTATACAGTTTATGCACATGGTTAAGGCGTAGCTGCTTAACTTTACTATCTAAATTAAGTAGTCCAGATTCAGAAAAGTTATAGGTTTGTAGTCTTTAATAAATCGTACTACTTTATTCTGAGCTACATGTACTTGTAATTTACATTTAAGCTGTTTGGTTAAGCCTTCATACTAAGAAGAGCATGCATATGCATTGTCCATGTGACACTGTATTAAAGAAGAGCAAAGTAACTTGCGGGAGTCGGTGTTTAAACTATTTTTATTTCTGTATAGAAACCTAAGCCTACTGTTAACTTTCGAGAAAATATTTTTCACTGTACTTTCTCCTGATAAGCAGTTATCCGATGTGGCGCCTAAATATTTAACTTCCTTTTTATTTTCAATCTTATGTCCATTACTTACTAGTGACTTCAAACTTAGTTACCTTCTTTAACTTTCTTTTGGAACCAAACAATATACTTTCAGTCTTATCGTAGTGAATGGATAGCTTATTATCAACCAACCACTCATTACAGGATTCTAGAACTGCACTTAACTTTTGGGAAATATGGATAGGATCTTTATGAGAGAAAATAAGAGCACTGTCGTCGGCATATAAAATGAGTTTGAAATCGGGATCTATACTACTTATCATATCATTTACATAACATACAAAAAGCAGAGGACCTAATATACTACCTTGCGGTACACCACAGGTAATCTCTGGTACAGTAGTCTGCGATTTGCTAATGACTACAGTTTGACCTCTGTCTGACAGGTAGGACTTGAACCAGTCTAAAGAACCTACACCCTCAGGCCTAACTTATACAGTAGGTATATTAACCTACAGGTAAAGAATGTTAGAACTTGATATACTGTAATTTGGTATAATGTATTAACTATTTCCATACTTGTGTGTAAAGTAGCACTTTACAGTGTGATGATCCGAGTGGCTTTGTTACACGAACGAACGTTAGTGAGTGAGTGAAAATAAAGCCACGAGGATCAGAACACTGTAAAGTACTTTGCAACAAGTAGGTATGTAGTTTTATTCCAAAATTTTAACATTACCAAATGATTGTACATATACATTATAATTGATAGAAACTGCACAAATTATATTAGTTGCTGTATAAATAAATGTAAAAGTGACATAAATTATGTTTTAAATAAGTTAGCTTATATTTATGGTGGCGTTTGGAACCACATGTTATAATAATAGCTAGGCCCTACTGGCTATTACTGTAATAGCTAAACCCCGCCTACCGGTAGGTATGTCGGTAGGTCGCATATATATCGCAACAACTTGTGTTCAGTCGCATAAAACTCAAATGTGATTCACTTTCGACTTTCCTGCGTCATGACGCATAGATATCGCAAAAATTTGCTGGTTGTGATTTTCGTTTAATTTTATAATATACTAAAACTATCTAGTGACTGAAAATACTGTATGATACTGTAGTTGATTATTCCATTACTGTATTATGGGCTACTATACCATCTGCCTACTTACTTATCATACATTACACTCTATAGCCAAGACCTAGAACATTAGACATACTTACTATACATGGATCAATACTAAAAATGGTTGATTATATAAAGGATAATACAAATAGATTAGAATAACCAAGATACACTTTTAACTATTCCCTATAATTTTCAATTCTATACAATATATTAATATAATATCTGTATTTGTCAGACGTATTAGATAATTCATATTCAACATACATACATAATTGAAAACAATTTATTTCTTAATATGCAACTTTACGTTAATTAATATTCTTTAGTGCGATTAAAAACATGCGACTCACATGGGAAATAACGCATGAGATTCTCATGGTGTAAAACATGCGTAAAATAAGCGTTAATTGAGGTGTGAATCTCAAGCACAGAATCACTTGTGTATAATAAGATGTGAATCGCATGCGCGGAATCGCTTCCCTATTTTACATGTGAATCACATGCGAATCACAAGAGTTTTATCGCTATTTATTGAGCCGCAATAAAAACGCATGACGCTTTAAAATCACTTGCGATACGCATGCGCATTTTTCACTGGGAAATTTCCACCTTTACAGCTCGTCGTCATTGGTTACTACATAAACATGGGACATTACAACATCCACTACAATACTAATTGTACAGGCCAATACAATGCTGTAATGTCTTCAAAAGTTGAAAAGTGCTAAATAACAACTCGCTGTTAACGGCGTTGAGTAATGTATCAATTTTGGAATAATAACTATTTACATATTTGTGTGTAAAGTAGCACTTTATTGTGTGATGATCTGAGTGGCTTTGTTACACGAACGAACGTTAGTGAGTGAGTGAAAATAAAGCCACGAGGATCAGAACACTGTAAAGTACTTTGCAACAAGTATGTATGTAGTTTATTCCAAAATTTTAACATTACGAAATGATTGTACATACTGTATACATTATAAGTGATAGAAACTGCACAAATTATATTAGTTGCTGTATAAATAAATGTAAAAATGACATAAATTATGTTATAAATAAGTTAACAATAATGTTATAATAATATAGCTAGGCCCTACTGGTTATTAATAGCTACATCCCACCTAACGGTAGGTAATGCAGTAGGCCTATCTGGCTGTTAGGCAAATTTCCACCTATTGTTTACATGGTATCCAATGACGGCGTTAAGTAATGTCCCCTTAGTGGACATTGCTTAACACCGTCATGGGTTACCAAGTAAACAATAACACCAAATACAATACTAAATGTACAGGCCATTACAATGCTGTAATGTCCTCTAAAGTTGTAAAGTGCTAAATAAAAACTCGCTACGTTAATACTAATGGCGTTGAGTAATATGGTACAATTTTGGAATAAAATGAGCAATGTTACAATTTTGGAATAAAATATATTACAAATAAGACTGAGGTACCTAAACTACAGTATATTGAAAAGAAAGCGAATACCGTAAAGTAATTCTCCATCCCTCCACCCTATAAATATATAGTGTTCCACCTACCCCGCCACACCACCCTTAATATTTCTATATAATAATGAAAGATAGTAATGGCGCTATGGTCAATCATCCTTTCACTCCGCTGGGGGGGTTAAGTTGTAAGTTTTGACACTACACTATGCAAAATCCGAGCACAGTGTTTGGAGCGAAATTGATAGACAAACATTTCTTACATTGAAAGATTTTACATACCTCTTTATAGTTTTAAAGAAAGTCAGAGGGGCGGCGAAAATTTTAATTTTCTATGTAAAGTCTGATTTCACCGGTACCTGTAATTCGAGTTATCATGAAAATTGTGAGAATCAGACTTTGGACGACCATATCTCCGGTACCGGTAGGCTTATTGAGTTGATTTTTTTAAACTTACTTAGAACTGTCCAGTAAATGTTTCTTAGTTTGAAATTTTTGTCTGAAAAGGCTTAGGCCTACATCCAATTCCTAAAAATGATCTTTTGCGATCATGGATTAAGTTATTTATATCTCGAAAAATATTGATCGTGGTTAAAATCTGAATACAGCGTTAGAAAGCGCATTGGATAGGCAAGCATTTCTTGCGGTGAAAGTATTTTTCATACCTGTTACAGTTTTCAAGATAGTCAGACATGAGTAGCAAAAATTTTTTTTGGCAAAGTCTGATTTCGCCGGTACCTGTCATCCGAAATATGGATTGTGATATATCTGTAGATGCGGGTCACAAAACTTGTTTGCGCTTTTAAGACCTTTGGCAGTTTAACCTGCCAAATTAGGATGTCTTCTAGATAATAGATAGTCTTTAGCCTACGACAAATATTTGATACACTACATTAGCCGAAGCCAGTCTATGCGCAATCATTCACCCGCTGGATATACCCGGGAGACTGGATTCGGAAGCTTAATCGTATTGTGGGGTAGGTCTACTGTATTATTCGACTGATCGTAATATATAATCTCTGACAAATATTATTCACTTTCGGGAAATATTAACAGTTCCTTTAGGACGTGGCGCTCTAAATATATAAACAGAGTTATGACTTAAACCAGACGCAACGGGATGGCTATAGATTCACGTATATGGAGCATTCTTTAGGAGATGCTTCGTTATCAATCACAATCATACACAATGCTGCACAATGCTGCACACCAATCTGCCGACCTTCACTAATTTTAGTCACATACAAAGAGAATAACAGACAATACATGTAGGGCCTATAAAATAGCATTAGATTCACTTCAAACCACTTAACATAAGTCGCAATCGTTTATATGTAACCGGTCTCTCTAACCTTTAGTATATCAAGAAGATTGGGGTGTCTGACTATTGATCAGTATTCCAAATATAATATTCCATAAACAAATATAATGAATAACCGACAGCAAAAGCAGTAATGTTAATTAAGATATGTATGTTATGAGATATGATTTATGATTAAGAGTAGAGATAACGGATATACGTTCTATAATTAAGCCTACTAATGTTGAACTAAAGACTGAAACACGGAGGTTCCACGCCGGTGTTGTAGGCTGTGGACGAAATCACATACTGATTCAACTCCACGAGTTTCTATCTACCATCTAACACAGAGGCAAAAAACGCTCTGATTGGTTGACCGAACAAAGAGAGAACAAAGAACAAAGAGATGTTCTACGTGGCAATATCAGCTGTTAGCCGTCGTCATGGTAGCGACACTGTTTCAAGAGGTTCCGGCATATTGCGTCATAAAATGTCGGATTATGTCCGCTAAAGTACACATACAGAAGAAATTACTTTTATGTCCTCTAAAACAACAGTACAGTAAGGACACGGCCTTTTATGCCTGTTAAATCAACTACAGAGTACTTTACGGGGAAAATAACCGGCTAATTACGCAAAAGCCTTTACACCGCTCCCAGAAAATGGGATTTAAGTCTATAAAATATAACAAATCACAGTTTCTAAAATATAAAAATACTCTAAACAGTTAGCCTTTCTTACGCGGACGACGTTTACGCAGTTTTTTGAGGCTAGCAAGAGTCCTTTTCTCCTTGGGGCGAGCCACTTTACTAGGAGGGCTATAAATCCTGGGTAAAGGGTGCAATATGATTGCATCAGAAGGTGTAGGATTATGGTCGGGGTATCCGCCGTTTCGATATGCTTCTCCTCGAGCTGATTTTCCTCCGCTCGTAGCTGGATACGTTCATCCAAAAACTCTCGCAGAGAACGGGGTTGTCTAAGTTCGATATCTTCTTAGAGATTCTGGATTTCACAATCGAACTGAGATAAAGACAATTCGTTTATCGCTTGGACTTGCTGTTACAACTTACGTTTATCTGAACAAACGCAGGTTTCCTTTCTGATCTTTGTAGAATAGCGTTTAACTCGTTTGGTACAACGTTCTCCGCCACTTTGGTGACAGGTTATATCGTGTTAAGCCGGGACGATGGTAAGGGTTAAACGGCGATATTAAATGTCCGCGTCCCAATCCGGCTAGGTAGAATGGGCTAATATCTAGGAAGCCCACAACTGGGGTGCCACCGACTAATTGTTCAGGTAACACTAGATCTTTGAGCAGTGAGTACAGCTCGGGAGGATCCGTCATACTAATAGGATCAAGAGTCTGAGATCTCACTAGGGAATGAGGAGTTCTGATCGAGTATTCCGAAACTCTGATCATTGGTTTATTTAAGGATCGTCTGAGTCGAACGAGCGTAGGTGATACATCGAACAAGTTTCGCTCGAAACTCCCGTAAGTATAGCGAGTAAAACCGTGTTTAGCGCAACGTCTCCGCAGATGTTTATATCTTTCCGTTTGTTGGTTGGGTCTAGGGCATTCATCTCAATAATACCAAAGACGCACGTCTTGTAGGGGAAACGCGGGTGATCGTTCTCCAGTTTTACAATATTCCTCCATCTGTTCGAAGCTATCCGGTACAACAGGTAGCGGTCGATCGACGGTAAGATACATCATAGTGGAATAGAGCCGTTTGAGTTCTACCATGCGGTCATGATGTATACCTTGAGGATATCGAGTTTCTAGATTCTGTTGACTGGTAATATCAAGATAGGCTTCTCTCAAGAATTCCAGGTATTTGGTGAAGTCACTGCGTTTATCCGGCTCTTCAACATCTGCACTTTCGAGTCGGTTTCGAATAGAATTTTCGTATTCGAGTCTCAGTTTATCGTTCCGCTTCCGCTGGGTATGATATTTAAATAAAACCATTTCCCTTTTGGTGTCTATATCGTTCGTATCGTGTAGGTCGATAGGATGACCAGTAGTTAAGAAGTCCATATACGTACCATTACGATGTGTATAGCGAGCGGTGAATTTTCTACAGTCCAACCCACGCGAAAGTTGCTCCCGGGACATTGGCGGTTAGATATAACGACCATCGTCCTCCGTAGTAGTTGGACCAGCGTCGCCGCGTATCAAGCTATCAACAAACGCTTGTAAAGGTAGAGTATATCGCTCCCTGATACCAAGATCATCTTCTATCAACTCAATCATATCTGCTATATAAGTTTATCCATATTATAATGAGTTTATATTTAGGCGAGCGGGCGTCGCTGCCTACCCCTCTCTGCCCCCGGACAGTGCGAGATCCTCAGCGCTGGTGTACTTTTGCCGATGTGCCTATCGCCAACGTCGTAGCTGCACAACGACTACAACAACCAGCACGAGCCACTCCACCGTCCGTCCCAAAGGCTTAGATATACTTCAGGTTCTTTCTGGAGAGTTAGGGCTACTTTCACGATTGCGACTCGCTACTGTAAACACACCTTAGTAGTAACATTCACCTACAAACGCACAAATTCCACGTAACTGTCACAAATTGTACACATTCTATCACACATTTGGGTCATTTGTCCGTTAGTCAAGTGCCTTCCAGAATGTCACGTTGTTATTATGTATCCTTGGATACTAGCGGTGTGCTATTTATTCCGTATGCTATTCAATGGGCAAGCTTTTTATTGTTCTTTTAACTCACTTCTAATTCTAGCGTGGTTGTTGCTATGGTGACATTATGGAAAGCTAGCAGTAGAATTAGGGTAATTCCCATGCATACAGATCTGGGATGCTATTTAATAGTAATTCTTTAATTGTCAATATTTCTCTCTATACATGATTTTATGAATTTTATCGGCTATTGACTATATATTGGAGATTCTCGCACACTAATACACCCAATAGAGTGAATCTCCGCTCCCATGATCTATTAATTAATGGAATTTTGGGAACGTTATAAATTGTCTAAAATGACAATTTATTAAATTCATTGAAATATATGAATTTTAAATTTATTCCCGTAAATTTTATTATTTAATGTTAAATAGACACAATTTTATTCCAGAACGTGTCTGGGGACTTGGATCCTTGATTCTAGGAATTTTGTCTTTTTAAGAGTATCGGTAAGTGCTACGATATCTTAATCGACTAGAATTTTAAAGGATCTGATATTTGACAGATTTTGTAAATATTAATAATTAATATTTAGGATGGGCACCAGTTTATTCCAGAACTTGTCTGGGGACGTTAACCACTGATTCTAG
Organism: Nemertoderma westbladi; assembly: GCA_032718475.1. Classification (NCBI taxonomy): domain Eukaryota; kingdom Metazoa; phylum Xenacoelomorpha; order Nemertodermatida; family Nemertodermatidae; genus Nemertoderma; species Nemertoderma westbladi. The sequence goes on along the minus strand of JAUCBJ010001442.1, from coordinate 33,272 downwards.
AATTTTGTCTTTCAAGTATATCGGTGGGTACCGCGATATCTTAATCGACTAGAATTGCAGATGGTCAAAGGGTTTAACAGATTTATTTGCGTTGTACGCTACTGTTAAAGGGACATCACGCTACTATATGTATTATTTAATATACGGTATGAGAGCAATATCGCACGAAGCAATGTCAGTGTGAAGAGGCAAGTCGTTTCCAAGGTCTACCCAGAGCTTGGTTTAGCCGAGACACGAGGATCTGAACTTTGCATTCCTAATACTCTGCCTACCAATAATACTTGAATATAGTAGTGGCTTTATTGTACTTTAATAAGTACGGATATGTCATCTTACTGTAGTTACGTATTTGTAATGTAATACGGACAGTAAGGAAGGAGAAAAAGAATTATTTCTCGCCGTCGCACTAAATATAATATATACGTAATTAAGTAATAAACGCGAATATATTGCACTAATCTACTAAATAATCGCTAAAATAACATTCTACTAAATAAAATTAAAGAAAACGATTATAATAAAATTACATAATAATACATACATAATATAAAATAATAAAAATAAATATAAAATAATATAGTCACACACCCACTCCGTATGTTGTTACGTTATGGAGTCCCTAGATATTTGTTGGATTAGGGAGGTGGTCGTGGGAAGAGTATCTTGCCTTCCATAGTTTCCGGACAGTTTTCGGTCTCTTTCCGGTAAACATAAACGACCAGCTGGGCGATTGAGTGGTTGTGTTACTTTCTCCGCTCCCTTGGCCTGTCTAATCTTCACCGGGGTAAGATGAGGAGGCCATTCATCTTCTTTACTTAGGAAGTCGGGTCCACCTAACCGGTCTGGAGTATCTGTAAGTTCTTGAGGAGTTGCTCCTCTGGAAGCGATGTCGGCTAGATTGATCGTCTCGGGGCAATGTCTCCATTGATCTACATTGGAGTTGATGTCGTCATTATCTGAGGAGTATGGTGTTCCCTCAGTTGGGTCGTCAACTTCACTGCTCTCCACTTCCCGTTCACTTAATTGATATACCTGTTCTTTTGGTAATCTTTCCATAAGAGTTCTACGAGAAGGGCCAGTAAAGTACCAACCTACTCTAGTTCTTCCCGCATAAACTTGTAGAGGTTGCGGTTGAGCAGGCCGTTTCTCCAATGTCTCGAGCGCTTCATGAGCATTTTGACTGATGAGTATTTGGACTCCAGGGTAATCGGTGTTGAATCTAGATATTCCAAACTGCTGGGTGAAATCGTCCTCATCCCAGTTATAAGGTTCCACTTGGCTGGTCGCGAAGTTCTTTATCGCTACCATTTTTACTGACCTTATGCTGTGTTCTCCTAGTTCATCCTGGGGGGTGGACAACGCGCCTACATAATAATCCGCTATTACGGTAGATTTCCAAACCTGCATAATTCCTGACATGTTTAGCTTAGTTCGGAACTTGGGTTGTCCAGCAAAGATGTCTTCGGCTAGTTCTTTGTCGATGAATGTTCCTGTGCTACCGGAGTCAAGGAGGGCGTTCACTACATAACTCCTTTTAGGTCCATGGACACTTACCTGTACTACAGGAAATTCTCGGATTCCTACATTGGAAGGTGGCGCTTTCTAATATGGTTGTCGATCAGAAGTAGTTAGGGTTAGGTCGCTGTCTGTGTCCTTTTCATACGTAAGTGCTCGATACACTGCGGTATTTGTCAGGTAACAGGATTCGTTTTCGTCGGAGAATTCGTCCGTATAGAATCCTTCCATCTCAGAATATTGGTCAGTGTCGTTCACATCACTGAATTGGACATGTAGTTCGGACTCACTTACCTGACTCGGGCTGTTTCGTTCGAATTCCGTGTGCAACAAGATATGATGTTTTGCGCCGCACTTTGCACACCTTGCGTCGGAGTAACAGGTTCGCCGTTGGTGTCCTCGTCTGAGGCAATTATAACACAACCGCTTATCCCACATGACTTCACGTCTATCCTTTAATGATTTCTTTAGGAATTTATCACACATATTCAAACGGTGGGGCCCGTCGCACAGCACACATTTTGGTTTGATGTTACTTACCTTACTTTGAGTAACGTTGTGCACACTCGTTCTTTCTTCGGGCTTTCTTACTTGAATTCTCTTAGGAGACGTAGGAGGAGTTTTTCTTACCTGTTCTCTCCTGTCATTGGTTCGAGACTTGAATTTACTTACGTCCTTAGTCGCTTTGTGGTCATAGTAAGATCTTTCAGTGTCTTTCCCGCTGTCTTCCTCTTGAGAAGCCTGGCTTTCGCCGTCGTCGGTATAACACACTGGTATTACCCTTCTCCTAGAAACGGGTTTCTCACTTACCTTGTTTTCCAGTGTCTTCTCTCTGGACTGCCTTAGGAGCTGTAATTTCACTTCTCCATCTAAGAATGACATGAGATCAGCCATGGTAGGGTCTCGTCGTTGTTGTTCCATCATATATAACACTTTCTTGTCCCAGCGTGTACCTACTCCACCCTTGGGCAAAGTAGATGCTAAGGCTCCTACAACCATAGAATTCTGATATTCATGAGACTTACCTAGCCAATCTAATTGTCTACAGATCTCCTGAATCTCGTCGGAAAACTCTATAATCCCGCTGCTAAGAAACTTTCGGGGCGCCATTAATTTCGCATATAAATACCTAGCTATGTTAGTCCTATTACCATACCTGATGATTAGTGTATCCCAAACTTGTCTTAATCCGTCTGGATGTCCAATAAACTTTAACGCCATTAACTTGGGAGATCCTTCCAAGCACTCGATGAGGAATCTAAGTTTCTCTCCATTAGATAGTACAGAGTTCTGTATGTTATCTTTATAATATTCATTAAAAGGTAACCATTTCATCTCATCTCCATTGAACTTGACTATCTCTCCCACCTTTACCGCTTGCCGGGCTTCGGTTCTAGCCATTTGACACGTAAAACTTTCTTGGGCCATCGTGTTATTTAATATCGAGTTATCGGTATATAAATTTCTCGGATTATGATCAGGTCTATAGGGAATATCATTATCAACAGGTCTATAATTACCCTTAATAGGGTTCACTATAGGAGTTTCTTCTTCGCTAGCAGTATAGATGCGTGTAGGCTCCACACCTTGCGCATGAGATACTTCAGACCTAACAGGTTGACACATCGTTACCGAGGGTGGTGGTATACCCTTTTGTGTATTTACTAATTTATCGCGTTCTAACGCGATACTTTGCTGCACTTCTTGCAACTCTAACCTACTTTCCCTTACTGTGCCCTTGAATTGCTGAACGGTCTCCTGCATCTGCCCGAGCAGGAGATCCATCCCCCGTCGTCTCTCATCCACCCATTCGACCGCCGAAGCGGGAGTCGCCAACGTTGTAGCGGGCGGACGAGGGACAACGGGCGACAAATCATGAATATTTCGCTCGGAGTCCAGGACATGAACTGTCTCATGGGCTGTTCTGCTGGGCACAGGTAGCTTGGTGCTGTGCAGAGGGAATTTAGAGGTAGGTTCAGGGAGCACAGGTGTCTCTATCACCGAAGGGGCGATTTCAAGAACAGGCCTAATTATTTCAGGCTCATCTACTATAGTAGGGAGTCTTTCTATTTTAATTATTTGGTCTGTGGGTTCTGTACTACCTAAGTTTGAGTTATTTAGTTGCCTTCTAACAGCTGGAGGCAAATCAGGCAATTTCTGATGGTGTGATGTTCTTCTACGTCTGCTTAGACAAGATCTATTTCCTTTGCCTTCAGTATCGGTGGTATCGCCTTCCTCAGATGATGTATATCCCTGTCTTTTGGGAGTAGATCGACCCATCATCTGCATTTGACTAGCTGTTAACTGTTTATTTATGCAGTCTTGATTCTCCTGAATGTTTTCCAATTCTAGTTGGGTGGTTTCTTCAGCCGCTCTCCGTTCTGCTTCTGCCACTGCCTCTGCAGCTGCCACTGCTGCCTTTCTTTCCGCTTCGGCCGCTACCACTGCCGCCTTTCTTTCCGCTTCGGCCGCTTTTCTCTCCGCTTCTGCCTCTGCCGCTGCCGCTGCCGCTTTTCTTTCAGCTTCTGCCGCTGCCACTGCTGCTGCTACTGCCGCTGCCTTTCTGTCTTCTATACGTTTTTTCTTTACTTGTTCTTCTTGGACTCTAGTGATGCGGAGGCGTTCATCAAATTTAGCCTGGTTCGCAGCCCTCATTTCCACATCGATGGCATCCAACACACGCTGAGTTCCTTCACTATTAGGGCTAAGTCCATCTAACCTTCTCCTCAACTCTTCATCTCCTAAAAAACGCTGATAGTCTGACAGATAGATGTCAATAGCATCCCTCTTATGCGGTTTCTCTGCTGTCACTTCGCTTTCTTCTTGAGAAAAAGTGGCGTCGGTTGATTCTTCATAGGTTGGCCGCTCATCATAAACCTTATCCGCCATCTTCGCTCCGCGTTCGGGCGTCCGCTCAACAGTATCCGAACTACTGGAGCTATCGGGCCGCTGAAAACTAGGTTCTTGGCTAGGATGTTGCTGCTGTTTGACAGCTGCTTCTTGATCCCGCTTGACTTGAGCTCGAGTGCCTATGATAGACCTACGGCGCTTCACTAACTTCGCAAATTGTGAAATTGCTTCTACTAACCTAGGTTCTGACACAGCTACTGTAGGGGTTGCCTTTCTTACAGTAGGAGGGGTCTCAGACCTCGGTCTGGGATTCTCTATACTCCTATCTGAGAAACAGACTGTTGTTTCTAGGAGACTGTCTGACAGGTTTTGCTTTATGTCAGACATGTTGGTTTGTACAGTTGAATGCCTACTGCTATATTACAGTTAAAGCAAGTCTAGTAATTCAGTATCAACTGTTAGCCTAGTAATTAATTACCGATACTGCTACTCAGTGTAGCGTGATATATATATAATATATTAGAATACCGGTCTGCTTATAGTATATATAAATTTTATTACAGACTAGGTTTGTCACAGAATACCGGTAGGTAATTTTAGCACAAATATATATAAATATATAATAGGCCTATCGTGGATACCGGTATGCAGTTTACACTTATAGTATATATAAGTATAATTATTAACTAGAATTAATTACAGAATACCGGTATAATTTCAGCCTAAATTTATAAATATATAATAGGCCTGTCGTAAATACTGGTATATCAATTATTTAAATAATTGAATTTCTGAATTTTAAGGGTTACTTGGTTACTTTAACTTACTTTATTACCGTTATTTAAGCAGTAGTCCAACTGATATTGAGACCTAATTGTTGTATGGAAGGCCTACTATTTATAAATTGTTTGAGTTGATTTATAATATATATACCCCTATAATGGGTTTTGTTAATATTTGAAATAAATGTTATTATTTCTGGGGGGAGTCACTACACAGAAGCTGTGCGCTCTCAGTGAAGTGCTACTTATTGGACACTAAAACAAATAATCCTACTTTACCTAAGTTACTTAATACTACAAATTACGTACAATTCGGGGTGAGATTACAATCTCTAAATAAACACAAAAATTACAAAAAAAAACACAAATACGAATTTTTAGGGTAATTTTACAAGATGTCTACAAACCAGCCTAACAAAGGGTTAGAATATCTGGTTATTACAACGGACAGGTTACTACGGTATTTGAAAATAATAAGTAGTAGTAAATATACTGCGTTGTCCAGATAGAAAAATACCACCGTCTGACGACCTATAGCCGTATCGCTATAGGTACTACGTTATGTATCACGGAGTGTTCCTACCCAGAAGTTAATTACCGCGGTCTACCAGAACCAACGTGCCTATTAACCACTTTACAACACAAATATACTGCCTACACACTAATCACCTACGGAAAATACTGTACACTAAACCCTAAATTAGGTACAAGTACTTGTACAACAAATAATCAGTCGTTAAAAATACTTGAACAGCTAAAAGAACCACGGTATCTGCCGGAGTGACCAAAGCATAAAATCTCCAGTCTTTACCTACGCCAAGCAGCCCTGATGTAGTACCGGGGTTAGTTTAACTATAACGGTATGTATAACAAGCACAATTACTGTAGGAATAAACTTGGGGATATGAATGTTGCGAATAATCGCATAAACTCTGAATAATAAATATTACGCTACGCGTACAGACTACTCAAACAAAATGCAGACCAAATACTGACCGACTACTATCAAGCCTAAACAAACTACGGTATATGCAGACTCCGAAAGGGTTAGTTAGTATGCGTTCTAACCTAGTAGTACGACTTATTCTTTCAGAGGGGGTTTACCTCACAGCACTGGAAGCCCCTACGTTCCCAACTGGCACTTTATCGGACATACACTCTACACACACCGAAATTTCCTCAGACCCAACAACAGCTAGACAACTATCCAGCCTACAAATTATCTAAATAAGAATTATACGCTACCTGTACAGACTACACAAACAAAGTACAGACCAAACGATGGCAGACTACCATCAAGCCTAAATAAACTACAGTATATGCAGACTCCGAAATGATTAGTTAGTATGCGTTCTAACCTAGTAGTACGACTTATTCTTTCAGAGGGGGTTTACCTCACAGCACTTGAAGCCCCTACGTTCCTAACTAGCACTTTATCGGACAGATTCTCTACACACACTGCAATCCGTTCAAACTTAACAACAGTTAGACAACAGTCAAGCCTACAAATTATCTGTACAAACTGAGCAGGCTTACACGCCTTCTGCTCAATATTAGCCTACTAATAAATAAAACTGACAGAAATAGGCCTAAGTAAAATCCCAATAAAAACCAGGCGTCCCCGATTAATTGTTAAGACCTACTGGTATATAATAATCAAAATCGAATAATACTGCTGTACCTGTACTGCTGTAGGTACCGGTCCGGGTGGTTAGGTAGTCAGGCCTACTGGGTACCGGTTGCCGGTACTTCAGCTTTATTGCCTACTGCAATACAGAAGCAATATCCGTTATTGTTTGCGCTTTTAAGACCTTTGGCAGTTTAACCTGCCAAATTAGGATGTCTTCTAGATAATAGATAGTCTTTAGCCTACGACAAATATTTGATACACTACATTAGCCGAAGCCAGTCTATGCGCAATCATTCACCCGCTGGATATACCCGGGAGACTGGATTCGGAAGCTTAATCGTATTGCGGGGTAGGTCTACTGTACAGTCCCGCTCTCAAAAAGCATTCCTTTGATCAAACATTGATCAAAGTTTGATCAAAATGTGTCCATAGAATATCATTGAAAGTAGCATTGACATTGAAATGACATTGATGGCATATTGAAATGACCTTGAAATCGATGGACCGGAATTCCAGACTTTCTGTCTCATATTGAAATGACATTGAAATGATTTCAAGGTAACGGTTTACATCGCTCTTCTGCGGCATGCCTTTGAACTCAGATTCCCGCCGAGAACTGGCTTTTGTTAATGGCCAAGCCGCGATGTGATTGACAGGGCGGTGGATGGAGCTTGCTTGACTTTGTGGATGGACAGCGATTGGATTTACAAGGCGGTGTTGTGGTAGTGTCCCAGACTGAGTTTTTCTCTTGTAGGGCAGGGCCTATTATTACACCAACAACTAGTTCAGAAAAACAGCCTTTGGAATATTTTTAATTTATTGTTATATTAGAAATTGTTTCAATGTTCCTTAAATCAGAATCAAGGCCAAAGACCTCCATTGACGTAGCAGCACGATGGCTGCCGTTGCATTGCATTTGCTTATACAGTAATTGTGTAAATTCGACAAGCTTCCTTCCTGCCCCTGTCTCTAATTATACTAATAAATGTAAATAAAGAAATAAATAAATCCAAGCGCCAGCGCCAGCGCACCCCCTAAAATACCTTCTAAAAATTTACGTAATTTAATTTTAATACTCTGATAAGGAAATTTTATTGAAAACCTAATTTGTTTTAAAGTAAACTATGTTATGTACATCATTAGTTACGTATTTTTTAATTCAGTTTAACGTATTGGAATTATAATTTTTTAAATATTAAAAATCAAATTGGGTTAGTAATACTTATTAAATTATGCTCATTCATTTTTAATTAATGGAGGGTTTTAACCTTCCGGCCAACAAACCATTCTTTTGCTCACAGGTCGTTGTTGTAAGACAAGGCATCAATATAACCCCAGTGATCCCATACCCTCTCTTGTTGTGGAGTGTTACTATATCATTGTACAAGCTGGGGACCTGCCCCCCTGCCCCCCCCCCCCCCCCTCCCCATTATAATGTATTGTAGCCATCCACCCAACCCATTGCGTAACTCCGAATTAAACTCCACACAGCACCTGCCATTGCTTTCATTACGCCACATCGCCAAGTGGAGATTCAATTGTGAATTATTATAATCATTATTAGATTGACAACACAGTGTTGTGCTAGTGTACCAGTACCAGACTGAGTCTTGTAATAGGCCCCACTAACAACTCCAGGCTACGTTCTGAAATACAGCCTCTGGAATATTATTAAATTATTTTCTTTATAAATTATTCACAAGAAAGCCAGTCTGTCAATTTAATCATCCAGTATCAATTCTTGCGGGCTAATACAATTTATTTTCGGGCTAAGGATGCCCTGCCCACTGGCTAAGAAAGCTTGCGGGTAAACGATTCCCATTTTGCGGGCTAAGAATTCCCGCAGGCTAAGTCATCACCCAACCGAACATACAGTTGACTGTAAACTGCTTTACTCGCATATCTGTAACAACAACCCAAATGCTGTGATTCACAGTATGCGATTTCACCGTGCTGTCACACCGCAAGTGTATCTGAGAACAGGCCCATTACTGGTACAGCTACAATCAGTTTCAAAAAAATTAATGTAAAACATCGAAAGGAGCAGGTTAAAGGGGTTGTGTTTTCTAACCAAAACAACAACCCAAAGTAGATTTCATCGATTTTCGCTGGAGAACTTTTTTATTTGCGACCAACTGGCGCCACTATTTGCGAGATAAGGTAGAAATTTTAATTAATATCGAGACAAATACAACGTCTATTTAATTGTTTTTGGGCAAACAGAAAAGTCCTCCATGTTGAAATTTTAGTAAGAAAGTTTAGTGTAATAAATTAGTTTAGTACACATTACTACCTGCATAGTTCCTTTGCGACCAGGCCAGCTCAGTGCCAGGAGGCCAATCTCTTTGGTTCGCGGCCTCCTGTGTATGGGTTAGTTGGCTGTCTAATTTCTTGGGAAGCCTTTAGTTAATTTCGAAATTTCGGGGAATTCCATTCCACAGCAGATACATGGTTTTACATGCTGGGGCGGCAAAAGCTAAGAGCCATTACACATGCTATGCATTTACTTTGTTAGTGGTCTGTCGCTGTCGGCACCCCAAGCTAATAATTTACAGCAAGTAGCACTCCGCTGACTCCTGTACTCCCTATGACATAATTTGTTGTGACTCGAATCAATTATTTATCCTTACAAGAAAGCAACGTATTTCCCACTTGTGGCCAGCCAGAAGGCCACAATGTCAACTGATATAATAATACCAAGGGATATTCTCATATTACCCCCCCCCCCCCCCCCCCCCCCCAGGATCTAGCCCTTGGCCAACCAGGTTACAATGCGAAGCTTTTTGTTTAGAAAAATGCTTTTATTTCAGAAAATTTGAAATGTGGATCTTTAATATATTATTTTTTTTTCTCATTTCAACTGGAAAGGGTTTTTCAGTATGCTTTCACATGGCCTCCCCCTCGCTCGGTACGCTAGTTGCCCCCCCCCCCCCCCCCCATTATAATGTATTGTAGCCATCCACCCAACACATTGCGTAACTCAGAATTAAACTCCACACAGCCCATACCCGCCCTTGCTTTCATTACCACCACACCGCCAAGTGGAGATTCAATTGCGGCTGTTATTTTCTGATAATCGCTGTAAATTATTACAACCTAGGCGGTCTGGTTTAAATAACGGCTATAGCGTACAAACTTATCTCTGGTATGATATGGACGTGGTGTCCTGTGTGCTCTGCAGACATCCTACAGAGCACATGCAGCATTACACACACAGGGAGAGCGAGAGAGAGAGAGAGAGAGGGCTGCTTGATTGACACACGGCTCAGTGGGAATCTAGACTTTGAAGTGCAGCGCCTTTAGTAGAACTCAATGGCAGGATTTATAAGCCTGGTTCATTTCAATATTTGATCAAACTTTGATCAATGTTTGATCAAAGTTTGATCAATGTTTGATCAAAGGAATGCTTTTTGAGAGCGGGACTGTATTATTCGACTGATCGTAATATATAATCTCTGACAAATATTATTCACTTTCGGGAAATATTAACAGTTCCTTTAGGACGTGGCGCTCTAAATATATAAACACAGTTATGACTTAAACCAGACGCAATGGGATGGCTATAGATTCACGTATATGGCGCATTCTTTAGGAGATGCTTCGTTATCAATCACAATCATACACAATGCTGCACAATGCTGCACACCAATCTGCCGACCTTCACTAATTTTAGTCACATACAAAGAGAATAACAGACAATACATGTAGGGCCTATAAAATAGCATTAGATTAACCACTTAACATAAGTCGCAATCGTTTATATGTAACCGGTCTCTCTAACCTTTAGTATATCAAGAAGATTGGGGTGTCTGACTATTGATCAGTATTCCAAATATAATATTCCATAAACAAATATAATGAATAACCGACAGCAAAAGCAGTAATGTTAAGTAAGATATGTATGTTATGAGATATGATTTATGATTAAGAGTAGAGATAACGGATATACGTTCTATAATTAAGCCTACTAATGTTGAACTAAAGACTGAAACACGGAGGTTCCACGCCGGTGTTGTAGGCTGTGGACGAAATCACATACTGATTCAACTCCACGAGTTTCTATCTACCATCTAACACAGAGGCAAAAAACGCTCTGATTGGTTGACCGAACAAAGAGAGAACAAAGAACAAAGAGATGTTCTATGTGGCAATATCAGCTGTTAGCCGTCGTCATGGTAGCGACACTGTTTCAAGAGGATCCGGCATATTGCGTCATAAAATGTCGGATTATGTCCGCTAAAGTACACATACAGAAGAAATTACTTTTATGTCCTCTAAAACAACAGTACAGTAAGGACACGGCCTTTTATGCCTGTTAAATCAACTACAGAGTACTTTACGGGGAAAATAACCGGCTAATTACGCAAAAGCCTTTACAAAACTGTACATTCACATTAAAAAAAAAATCGAGCGACGGTTTTGAAATATTATCGAATTACCGGAACAGACTTTGGACGACCATATCTCCGGTACCAGTCTGCCAGTAGGCTGAGTAGAGTAGGCCTATTGAGTCGAATTTTTTTTAATCTACTTAGAACACTCCAGTGAATGTTTTTTAGTTTGAAAATTTTGCCTCAAAATGATAAAGAAGCAATTTCGAACAAAACTGATCTTTTCATGATCATGATCTTTTCACCCATTGAATTGAACTATTTTATGCCCAAATTTTGGCTACCCCCCCCCCCCCCCTAAGTCGAGTGTGAGGAATCTTTTTGTAATGTTAAGTTTTTCCATACAGTGAACTCACAGGACTTGATCTTCGAAGTAAAACCGAAAATGATCTGACATGATCTTTCCTGATCGCGGCCTGATCAAATCGCTTTTTGGAAATTTCGAAATTATACAAAAGTTGCCCCTTCCTAATAGAACGGTCGGACCGATCGGATGCTTCAATTTGGAAGTTTGAACGCCATCAAGATTGAAAGTGGAAACGCAACCGCCAATGGAACCATCAACAAGTTAGCGATGACCACACGAGAAATCACGTGTCGGAATCATCGCGGCCCTCAGCCGGAGTTTACACCCAGGCCCAGGGAAACCAGTAAAGGGGGGTCTAGCCCAAGTACTTGGACCGTTTATTAAGTGTTGTCATTTTAATGCTCGCTCATTAAAAAATAAACTGATAGAGTTACAATATTTACTATCTGATCAACAATATGATATACAGTAGTTTGCATAACTGAAACGTGGCTTAATGACGATGTACCAAATTCTTTACTCGTGAATGGAAGTAACTACTCGGTAATTGCCAGGGCCTGTATAATAAATTCGATGATTTTGTGTTACAAAATAGTTTATACCAGATCCAGTTAGTCCCCACCTGTGAAGATAATGTTCTGGATCTAGTGTTTACTACTGACCGGCAATTCATCAGCGACGTTCACACTGACGCGCCGTTTCCACTAGTAACCATACGATTGTGTTGTGTTTGATATCATTGTATGTAGAAATGACAGCGCACCTGCACCTATTACGGGATACTATGACTATTCAAACGGAGACTATACTTTTTTTAATAATTATATTAGAAATGCTGATCTTATTTCACAGCTTGCTTCTTGTACTACAGTGAATGAAAATTACAATATTTTTAGCGCTGTAATTAAATCAGGTGTTGAACAATTTGTTCCTTTTAAATCGTTTAATGTCGATAAAAGAAACAGTTATCCTTTATATGTTAAGCGCCTGCAGCGCACAAAAAAAGGCTATGGAAAAGGCGTAATAACAAGCATGGGAAACAGGCGTAGCAGCGGGTGGCACTACTAGCTTCCAAAGCGGCTCTTCGTGCCACCTGCGCATACGAAACTAAAATTATCAACTCGGCCGACCCCAATAAAATATTTAAATATATGAACTCCAAAAGGAAGGATCGTAATGTAATTGGACCTTTGAAACATAACGGCGAAACTGTAGTAGATGACAGTAGTAAGGCGAAAATTTTCGCCGATGTGCTAGCGGAAATGAGGCACACCCCAAGGAAGTGTTCTGGGACCAGTGCTATTTCTTGTTTTCATACAGTGAAACTTTTTGCTGATGATGTGAAATTGTATTCTAGTACAACCGAGAGTGATTCCCTCGTCCAAGCACTCAGCAAGCTGGAGGCATGGGCGAGCGAATGGCAGCTCTCTATTGCAACCCATAAATGTATTGTTATTTATGTTGGCTCATCCAATGCGAAGCGCGAATACACTCTCAATTCGTCTGTGCTAACCTCTGATACACACTGTAAGGACCTGGGCCTAACAATTTCATCCGATCTAAAATTTGATCTTTATTGTAGAGACCAAACAGCAAAAGCTTACAAAGTTATCAATATGTTATTCAGGAGCATCATAACTAGTAACCGTCAAGCTTTAATAATAGCTTATAAAGCCATAGCTCGGCCACTTGTAGAATATTGCACGCCTGTCTGGTCTCCACATACAAAACGCAGCATAGACATGATTGAGGGTATTCAACGCTACTTTACTCGTCGTCTGTTTATGCGCTGTAAGAAACCCTACTCTAGCTACATGGACCGCCTCGAACTGCTTTCCCTACAACCTTTAGCTAAAAATTGTTTACAAAATTGCACACGGTCTTGTTGATCTGAGTTTGATAATTATTTCTCTCAAGCTCCCCGAGCTGGTCTTCGTGGCAACAGTAGGAAACTTTACGTAGCTAGGGGTCGTTTAGATATCAGCAAACATTCTTTCTCCTCTCGTGCAGTCAGATTATGGAATAATCTCCCTTCTTCAGTAGTTGATTCTTGTAACCTGAACATATTTTCACGCAAGTTGCTGGCGATCGACTTTTTGGAGCACTGTAATTTTACACGACCCCCTTGGCAATCCATTATTTTTAGCACAACAGTGACAAATATATTTTTTGTCACTTTTTCTTATTGTTTTAGTTTTTCGTCTCGTTTTTCTTTTTATAAGTCTCAATTTCATTATAAATTTATAAAATTATAGCAATTTGTAAAGTGTACTGTATGTGCATTACAGTATATTTTATATTCACTTTATAGTACCCAAACTCCCGTAAGTGCCTTGAGCCTGGGCAGTGTCCCTCCCTCGACCTTTTGTGTATTCTTTGTTCTGTTTCTATGTTATGTGTATTTCACATATTTTAATATCGAGTTTTAAATAAATAAATAGAAGTCGATCAGTAAAGAAAAATCGAGGGTCTCTTGGTAGTTTTCGAGAAATTTAGAAAAAACCGAAAAGCACGAATCTTTTATGATCAGGAAGCTCGAGATCCGGTTGGCTGATCGAGCCAATTTTTTTTTAATCAACTCGGAATGGACCTGTAAACATTTCTTACAATTAATGTTTATTAGAAAACTTCTTAGAAACAATAAAAAAAACTGATATTTTCCCGATCAAGATCTCCATTTTTGACCCCCCTAGACTTGAATTTTTTTATGCCGAAATTTTGGCTACCCCCCCCCCCCCCCCCCTAAGTTGAGGGAGAGGAATCTTTTTGTAATGTTAAGTTTTTCCATACGGTGAACTAACAGGACTTGATCTTTAAAAGAACTGTTATTTAAATTGCCAATTCGCTGAGACAAGATATTATTTCGAGATGGACATTGTGATAAAGGTTGTTATGACATTGTATGGCACGGTAGTTTTCATTAACTGGTGCATCCACCACAGTTAAAAAACGGGGGCTAAATAAAATCACCTTTTTTTATTTTTTTTTCACACCAAATGTATACCCAATAATGATCAGATACAAATATAGTTCAGTACAAACAAATACAACAATTTCGTTACCGGTAACATAAAGATTTATGAACAGAATTTATGTGGGTGAAATTTGGTTTGAGCCTTTATGGTTAGAATCGAAATGTCGTTTTAGACTGGGTTTTCTAACAAATGATTTTCCACAATCAAAGCAGCTGTACTTGATATCTTTATGAAAGTAGTTGACATGGAACTTTAGGGAGCTTTGCTGATTGAATTCTTTATTACAATAACCGCATTTATATTTAATAACTTTATGGATAGAGTCGACATGTCGATTTAGACTGTGTTTTGAACCAAATGATTTCCCACAATCAAAGCAGCTGTGCTTGATATCTTTATGAATAGAGTCGACATGTCGTTCTAGGTTGGCTTTTGTAACAAATGATTTTCCACAATCAAAGCAGCTATACTTGATATCTTTATGAAAGTAGTTGACATGGGTGTTTAGTTTGCGTTGCGTATTGAATTCATTATTACAATAACCGCATTTATATTTAATTCCCTTATGGATAGAGTCGTCATGTAGTTTTAAGTCTGATTTTGTAATAAATGATTTTCCACAATCCAAGCAGATGTACTTGATATCTTTATGAATAGAGTCGACATGTCGTTTTAGTTCGCCTTTTGTACCAAATGATTTTCCACAATCAAAGCAGCTGTACTTGATATCTTTATGAAAGTAGTTGACATGGGTCTTTAGGGACCTTTGCTGATTGAATTCTTTATTACAATAACCGCAGTTATATTTAATCCCTTTATGGATAGAGTCGAAATGTAGTTTGAGACAGATTTTAGTATCAAATAATTTTCCACAATCGAAGCAGCTGAACTTAATACCTTCATGGACAGAGTCGATGTGGCACTTTAGGTTGCTTTTGTAACTGAATTCTTTTTTACAATAACGGCATTTATGTTTGATATCTTTATGGTTTGATTCGACATGTTTTTCTAGGTCGTAATTTGTACGAAACGATTTCCCACAATCGGAGCAGCTGTACTTGATATCTTTATGAAAGTAGCTGACATGGGTGTTTAGGGAGCTTTGCTGGTTGTATTCTTTATCACAATAACCGCAACTATACATAATACCGTTATGGATAGAGTCGATATGAGTATTCACATAACTCTTCTTTGTAAACAATTTATCACAATAATCGCATTTATACTTCTTCTTAACTTCTTTATGAACGGATTTTATATGTCTCTCTAAATTTCCTTTATCATTAAATAATTCATTGCAATGGAAGCAGGAACTGGTTTCTGAAGGTGATTGGAACTCTCCAACAGTTTCACCAGAACTACCGGTCTCTGTTGTGGCACAACTGATTGTCGGTTCAGTAGCTCTGTAAAGATCAACGTTGCCACGAGAGGAACCAGCAACGTTAAATTGTTCTTTAATAGTTTGAGTTTCTGCTAATGACTCAGTAACTAAAGAACCTTCTGAGTTTGCACTCATAAACTGCAACCCAGAAGTATAATGATGACCATGAGTGTCTGTATCTTCAGTTTCAATAGGCCTACCATACGAACAGTCTGGACTGTTGTTTTCCTGTTTTTCGACAACAAAAGAATCTCCAGATTGTTCATAACAAATATCTTTGTCATCTAGTACAGGGACAACATCTACTCCATCGAATAATTTGTTGTGATCTTCCATGGGAGACGATCTATAAACACAGTTATCTTGTTTAACTTCAAGAGAATAGGGAACACAGTCTATAGGTTCTTTCTTTAGACTTATAGAGTCTGCTGGTTGTTTCTTTATAATTATATCGGCACCATAGGATTTATCTTTCAGCACATTAATTTGTTGATTCATTATTAAATCTTTAATAAACTGTATCAATAAATTACAATATCGGTATATAAATGTGATTGATAGGCCTATATACCAAGCCTATTGCAGATATAATTCAAAGTCCAGGAAAACCTTCTGAAACACAATTATTATTATACATGTTAAAACCAATTACTATCAAAGTAAAATTAAATTCATAGTAAAATATAACAAAAGCATGTGAGAACTACACAGGCAGTATTTACTATTTATATCGATTTTGCGGCCTTCGATTCGGTGGTTCACTGTAAATTAATATGTAAAAGAAATATGTATAAAATAAATGTAGCACAACAAAAGTTTATGTACGTTACCAGTAATTACATGTTACGAATGGAAACATTATCGAGAATCACTTTCAGTTTGCAATTCGGCATCATTAACACTATATTAACCGTATATATTAACCGTATCTATCTACTACTCTGGGACAAATCACGACACGATATATAAATTAAATTGTTAATATTTGCCAGGGTTGCCACTCTAGTTTACTTCCAATTTCGATTTGATGTACGTAAATCCCTAATGAAATTTATGTATATCTAAAACCCTTTAAAAATTTATGTAACATAATACAAGGGTGTGGAAAGGTAACAAGTTTTCAACAATATATCTGTGACTAGCATAATGTAAACCGAACACAATTCGAATATTAATATTCCATGATGTAAAAAGCCTACAACAACTAGCGGAGAAAAGATACCATAAATAACTACCGTAACAACTAGTGCAGTATAAATGGTACAAACTAAAATACTAAACCAGCTAAAACCACCTGAAACCAGCAGTAAACCACCTGAAACCAGCTGTGAAAACCAATAATAATAATAGTTTCTAGGGGAACTTATATCTCGGCTGGGTACCAGGGGTGCTACCTTAGATTCTAGACACGAACTTAGATCCTGCACTTTATCGAGTTGGGAGACTTTAGATCTTAGACACGGTCTTAGATTCTTGGGTGTGATATTAGTGATTCGAACTTTAGATCCTACATGCAACCATAGATCCTAGATGCGAACATAGATCCTAGATGCGAAATTAGATCCTAGATGCGAGCTTAGATCCTGTGTGCGACCTTAGATCCTAGATGCGATCTTAGATCATGCGTGCGACCTTAGATCCTAAATGCTAATTTAGATCGTAGGTGCGATCTACAGGTGCGACCTTAGACATGAACTTAGAAACTAACAGAAACTAGAAACTACAGAATTACATTAAGATGGAACAGGTACAGGTAAAAATACTGTAGGACCCTACACTGTAATATGGCTAATTATTTTTACAGTATGAAGCCTACAGTATGTACTAGAGTTGTAACAGAGACTTGTCACTGATCTCTGTTCTCTGGATTCTCCGGGCAGTTTTTTGGTCTCTGGATAGGTCTCTGGTTCCCGGGTATTGAAAACACAGATTTTACCCAGAGATCAGTGATTTTACAAATTAGAAATAGATATTTAAAAATAGATCCTGTACAACACAAAATGTGAAATGAAGATAATTTTTCACAAATTTTTTACAATTAATTATTTCTTTAATTTTTAACTATTTTTCATACACTGATTCAACACAATTATATATTCACTTTTACACTATTTCTAATAAATGTACCGATAATCTTCTATTTAATTAATTTAAGGTGCGTTTAATTTTAATTTAAATTAGCACCTAAAGACGGTTCTTATTTAAAGATAAGGGCGCTTAATTTGGGCACTCATAATGTTTAAAAGTGAAAGAAAGGGCTGATCTCCATTCAATTTGTTATAGGATAGATAATATGACGACCAAATGGAGAAAACGAGCGTAACGAGGCTTGTAAATGGGGCGAGTAGAGTACTATACCTGTGCACTAAGTATTCGTAAATGACTAAGTTTATAGTATATTGAAATGTATATGATTTGAACAATTGTAAAATAAGTGCCTTTAATTAACAAAGTGCCGGTACCTATGGCGCAAAACAAATTTATGTAACATAATATTAACAATAAAACAAAATAAGAACGAATTAATAAACAAATTTATATAACCAAATTAATATTAATTAATCCCCCCAAACTGTACGAGAGCTTATTTTCTTACAGTGCTATGTGCTATAGGGGAGTAATCAAATTGTAAGTACAAAAATAAGCAAAGTCTCTGATCTCTGGCTCTGGTCTCCGGTATTTTTCAAAATAATTCTCTGGGTAGGGCTCTGGTTCACCGGGATTAAGAAAAACAGGTCTCTGTTTCAACTCTAGTATGTACAGTCAGACAGTGGGCAGTGCCGGCAGACTGATCTGTATGTAAGTACTGTTGTATGGGTACGATACGAATGCAGAGTATGAACAGAAGAAAAAGACAGATGCTAAGACTGGTTAATGTCACTACTGCTGTACTCTAGGCCTACCGTAATTGTTGTATGTAATGTAGCCAAACTGCTGAACTGCCAAGAATTGCAGTATCATGCTTTTAGTATTGGAAATTAGGAATACTGGCAATACGGTCGCATCTAGGATCTACGTTCGCATCTAGGATCTATGGTCGCACCACTAGATTGCATGCACCCAGGATCTAAGTTCGCATTTAGGATCTAAGGTCGCACTCAGGATCTAAGTTCGCCTCTAGGATCATTGGTCGCACCACTAGATTGCACCCAGGATCTAAGTTTGAGTCTAGTATCTAAGTTTGCATCTAGCACCTAAGGTCGCATCCATGATCTAAGTTCGTATCTAGAATATAAGTTCGTATCTAGGAACTAAGTTCGCATGTAGGATTTAAGGTCGAATCACTAATGTCACACCAATGATCTAAGACCAAGTCTAAGATCTAAAGACTCACAACTAGATAGAGTCCAGGATCTAAGTTCGTGTCTAGGATCTAAGGCAGCAGCCCTAGATTCCCAGCTGGGATCCAAGTTCCCCTAGAAACTAATATTATTGGTTTTCAAAGCTGGTTTCAGGTTGTTTAC
Organism: Nemertoderma westbladi; assembly: GCA_032718475.1. Taxonomy (NCBI): domain Eukaryota; kingdom Metazoa; phylum Xenacoelomorpha; order Nemertodermatida; family Nemertodermatidae; genus Nemertoderma; species Nemertoderma westbladi. Next base: position 13,977 of record JAUCBJ010001442.1, on the reverse strand, counting down.
TTCTGGTTTCAGTTGGTGTGGGAATACTACTACTTAGTATATTCTTGAGATATTGTTTAGTGCGTTGCATGGCAACCATTACTTTGTGTAGGCCTACGGTACAGGTAGGGATTACTGTATTATTCAGCCTTTGCATATATGGAGAATAATATTTAGATCTGGGAGACCTATCCCATCTATTCTACTCTTCACCTGAGCCTTACAGCATGGTTCACCACATGGCGCAGTTGTTTAAACGTTCGAACTAACGTTGGAAATCACATCGACAACACGTCTTCGCGAAAACTTGGGGCATCAATATCGAACATGCCACCCAAGCTCAAGAAGAAACAAAGCCCCGCCGCATCAGACAATGAGGAGGGCAACCCCCCGTTTAAACTCAATGACTTCGCGATGCTACTCGCGAAACAGCAGGCAGATAACCAGGCGGCCATGGCTCAACTCCTTGCCCAGCAGCAGACACTTACCTCGCGCAGCAGCAAGCACGTACACACGCCTGGCGCAACTCCTCGCAGCGCTGCAGCCTGCAATACCGCTCATCCTGCGGCCGAACATGGGCTACCGACGTTCGCCCAGGCTGCGGCTAACCCTGCTCCTCCGCGTCATCGACATCGCCATGTTGGAACGCATCGACACCAGCGTCGACTACGCCACGTTCCGATGATGGCGACACGCGTGGGGTGTTCACGCCCAGCGTCAGCAGGTTGCCGACTTCCAATTTGGGTGAGCAGGTCTATGCACTCGCCGCAGCGCTGGGGAGCGCCCTTCAGGAGACGCTGCGAGTCACCCTACACGTCGACATCGACAGCACGGACACAACCCTGGCGCTGATTCTCGACGCTATACAGGGATACCTCCGTGCCTAATGGAGTATCGCCATCGACGCGATAAAATTCCACGAGCGGCGTCAGGGCCCCAACGAGGAGTTCAATTCCTTCCGGGTCACCCTGGAGGAGCTCGCCGACAACGCTGATCTGTGCAGACACTGCCGTGACTGGCAGATTGCGACCCAGATACATCATGGTTCACCACAGTTGGTTTCAGCTGGCTCAGTATTTTAGTTTGTACCGCAGTAAATGCGTTGCAATTCACGCAGTGTGTACGGGTTCGCAAAAGCCCTCCTGTCTAATATAATTTAATTTCCCAATAAATTGTCCCCGTTTCCGTGTTCTGTTATATCAGAGAATCAGACTTAAATGTATTTTTGTAATCTAGAATGTTTCCCAAGTGGCTAGCCACCTTTACCCACAGAAGACTCATACTATTTAGATGTATTGTTGTAGTTGGTTCGTTCCAGGACCTTCCAAAAGGAATGCATTTTGACTTGGACTTTACCGGATTAATATCTGTACTAAACACCAGTTTATGTTCAGTCGCGAATTTCTCACATATCCCAGTCATGAACTGTAGTCCGATAACTGACGGACAGAGTAGCAAGATGTCATCTGCATACGCAAATACACCAGAATAATAAGCCCTACACATAAAACATCCTACATTCGAGTCTCGGAGTTTCCAAAAAGCCAGATGTCTAAGTCTAAGAGAACACAAAGAGAATCGGCGAGGCGACCGATCCCTGCCGGAAACCATTCGATAATGTAAATATATTCGATTTATAATCGTCCCAACGAACGCAACAAGTCTGACTAGTGTAGATCCACAAAAAGAGTAGGTACGATACGCAAGAAAAGGAGCTAAAACCATTTTTAATGAGTTCAAAGAATAGCTTGCGCCATTCAACTAAAGTAAAATGCATTACGCATTGCCAGTAATGAATACATCCAGTAGACAACCATAAATTGGGGCCGATTGTCTGGAATAATACCATACAGCCATAGTAGGGTACTTCAATGGCCGGGGCCGCCCATGAACACTGAGTAGTACTGTTAGTGCCTTTCTGCAAAGCAAACTGATATTTATTTAAATCAAGCAATCGGATTGTGAGAGTATCATGAGCATGACACATTCGAAAAGTTTTATAATCACATAGGATAACTACCGGTATACGCTATCGCATGATAATTTCTAAATTTCCTGTCATCGTCTGGTTGCCTATAGCTTGTCCTTTATCAACGGAATTCTGACACTTCAGAATGGATTACTAGTTCATCAGTCCATCAAAACTAGTTCATCAAAACCAAACGTAACATCCGACCTGGAACTTTTCAATATGCAACAATGCAATGCTTCCCAAACTACATCTGGAGACACCTTACAGCCTTAGCGCAGTAGCGCTTAGGCAGTTAGGTAAATCTTCCGTGCAGCAACTCTCGAGGTTTTCTATTATTTCCATATGGAGTGATTCAATGTCTGAGCCACAGGGCTGGTGGAACAATTCTGAATAAATCGATGCAAATCTATTAGAAATAGATTCTGTATCTGTGAAGCCATCGACTGTAGGACTCACATTGGTTGACACTTATACGAAATTATGGAATGGCTGAAAGCAGAATATGGAATGGGACACAAACACCCTACAGCCCTATAATTGTTCAACCGGGTCACGAAATTTGGCGGGAACTGGACCGGAGCCGGGTAAGGCAAATTGTGCCCGGATCCGGACCGGGACCGGGTACGGTATGCAGGTATGTAAATGTCATGTAGGTACTGGGTACAGTGTACAGACAGACATACTGACTGACAGAGGTCTGGAGGTAGGCCTAGTAGCTAGTAAGGCAGTTAGGTAACTTAGGTACCGGCTGACCGGTCTGCCGGTAGCGGTACTGTCAGACTGTCCTACTGTTTAAATTCTCAAACAGGTACTGTAAAAGATAAACCAGGGCTCGATCGGAGTTGGGATTTGGCCGGAGCCGGAGTTGGACAATTTGGCCGGAGCCGGAGCAGGAGCCGGAGTTTTTCAAAAATTTTAAAAATGTAATTATTTATTTAAAAAAAATAAGGTATGGTTATCGTTCGCCAATCGCTCATAATCAATCATACTGCTGTACTGTAGGTCTACTAATTAATTTCATAATTTATAGATTTACGAATTTTAATTTAAAATTTAAGTACCGGTACGCCTAATTAATTTATCACGGACAGACGGCCTGACGCTGACGGCTAAAAATTACCTACAGTGCTACAGTACCTAACTCACTAACTGTCTAACTGTGGTAGAGGTGTGTGTGTACTGTAGGTAGCCTACCGCTGTACCGTACGTGTACCAGTACTGCAGTACATTATACCGGCATGACAGTCAGTAAATGGCTGCAGTGGTACAGTGTACAATCAGGGTAAATCTTTTCGACCTACGCGTAGGCCTACGCGTAGTTCGCAACATTGGGTCATATATCACCAGTTTCAGAGTTTTAACAATAACTACGCGTAGGTGCTACGCGTAGCTACGCGTAGGTGCTACGCGTAGCTACGCGTAGGTCCTACGCGACCTACGCATAGGTGCTACCCATAACTATGCCTATACGTCAGTACGTCGTTTATCATTAGTAGGCTTACGTATTCCAAGCGAGTCAGTACTAAAATAAGACACAATCCCAGTAAAAAATCCGCATTCGTAACGCATGGGATGGCGCATATTTCACGCATTCGTAACGCATTCTGAAATGTTACATAGATGAACCATGCGATACGAATGCGAAAACCGAACCAAATACGCATCCTTTATTCGCATATCGAATGTTATACGAACCTTATTCGAATCCCGCACATTCTACGAATGCGTTCCTAATCTTATACGAATGTTTCCCGCACACGATACGAATGCGTCCCGCATGTTATATACGAATGTTTCCCACGCTATACGAATGCGTTACGAATGTTTTACGAGTGTTATACGAATGTTTACCGCAGGATTTTTATTTTTTTATTATTTCGCTACAGTTTACATAGTTTTAACAGTTTACGACTGATAAAACGTGTCCATTTTATTTTATTTTTTTAAATATACTTGATATTCCGAATCGAATATGAAAGCCATTTTCAATTTCCCCAAAAAAATGTTCAGATATAATTCAAGAGCACGCAATTTCAGACGTAAATCGTTATAGTTATTATTATTATACTTATATTAATTATTATTGATGGTTTATTATTTTTTATGATATTTTATTATTATATTATTTTATTATTATATTATATTATTTTATTATTATATATATTTTTATTATTATTATATATATATTTTATTACTTATTATCGAAAAAAAGCGAATTAATATTCTAGAATATAGTAAAAAAAACATTGAAATTATGTTGATGCATCTCATAAAATGTATGCCTTTGATGTATTTTGTCTGTAAGATTTTTTTACCATTAATAAGTGTAGGGCCTACTGTAGCAGTAACAGGTAATTAACTGCTACAGTATATCAGTAGACTTTTTAATGGCCTTTTATAGCGAATTAAACAAATTCGACCTGGAGGCCTAAGAAACTGTGTGAGAATATCACCATACACACGTACAATTTAATAAAAATGCCACATGCTTTATAATATGTATTGGTACTGTACTGTAGGCCAGGTGAGATAAATAATGACAACATAAAACTACTGTAATAACTTTGGGAAATGAGTACTACTGTACAGGCAGACAGGGGCTAAAACTACGGGTGGGGTGCCTAGTGCCTACATACTATAAGTATGCCTACATACTGTAGTTCGTTAAGTTAATACAGTAGTTTTATGTTGTCATTATTAATCTCACCTACCCTACAGTACATAACCTTTACATTATTACAGTATATCAAGCATGTTGGTAAAGGGAACAGGTTTACATACCAAAATAATGGGGAACCAAAATAATAAATGGGAGATGAGAATTACTGGGCAACCCATTAAATAAATATATAGTAAAAGTACATGGGACTGGCTGACTGGTAACAAAGGGGGAGAGCTACTAACTAATAACACTATGTTCGATTATTTGCCGAATGGTGATTGGTCAGTATTACAGTCTGTACGGTACTCTAATTGAGAGTGCTTTGCATGCGTATCGCATGCGTCACGAATGGGCCACGAATAATTTTAAGCGTGGCGTGGCTAAGCATTCGTATCGCATGTGGCACGAACGAATGAACCACGAATTATTTTTTGTGTGGAGTGGAAGCATTCGTATCGCATGTGCCACGAATGATGAGCCACGAATATATTTACAAGTGAAATCTCACATGCGATACGAATACTATACGCATTCGTTAAATTATTCGGACTGACGAACCATTGACGAAGGCTTCACGAATCTTAAATAACATTGCACGCACCTTTTACGAATGCTGCATGTGGTACGAATGCGTTACGCATGGGGATTTTTTACTGGGATACGGTATGTTCAATAAACAACCCACAACCATCAAATGCTTTCAACAGTAATGTATCCTATACCTGTATACTCTATATAGAGGAATACGCGAAAACTACATATTCTTCACTTCATGCGTTGCGGGCGGTAAAATGTGTTAATAATTAATGTTTAGAGTTCAAAAATAGTTTACAAAGGAAATAGGCCGATGGTTCTTATCGATTCTCTATGCTTTTTATTGCCTTTGTTCACGATAGGGCAAGGATATACTGTATTTAATATGTTAACCCCTTGACAAGGGAAGGGGGAGACTAAATTGTCTACCATGATTGGTTGCACTTGTCATTTGACCAAACAATTTTGATTATATGCAGTATTTATCAGCTTTCGCTTAACCTCTTCACCGGTAGACTGGTCGCTTTATTTACTACTGTTCAATATTTAAATAATCCAATGGAAACAAAGATACTTGAATCATGAGACGTGAATTTCAAGTTTACTTTTTATTCATCCTCTGTGTTTGTATGTGAAAGAGCCGAATATTATTTATTACCAGTGCTGTATGTAGAGATATGAGTTTCCGATTCTGATATTACATTTGTCTGATAATCAGATACCTGACATGTACCGATACTTGCCTAACAACTCAACCCTACCGGACCTGAAATGAAAAATCATTGTTATCAGGACTGCTACGCGTAGCACCTACGCGTAGCTACGCGTAGCACCTACGCGTAGTTTCAAAATACCTACGCGTAGTTCCAAAATAACTACGCGTAGTTTTAAAACACCTACGCGTAGTTGTTAAAAAGGCAGTAAGTCTGGCCCTACCGGTAAATGACAGGAATGGAAGTTACAAACTACGCGTAGCTACGCGTAGCTACGCGTAGGCCTACGCGTAGGTCGAAAAGATTTACCCTACAATCATAGCATTTACTACAACAATTTTTTACAGTAGGGCCTAACTGCCTAACAGTCTGCTAGTCAGCCAGCTGGCCAGTACCAGTACTGCAGTACAGTCAGTCCGTCATTGACTAAGTAAATACTGCAGTATTATGCTTGATCAGTTGATATTGAATTATAGTGTAAATAATTGTTCAGATTAGAATATGCACGAAATATAATACTTTATTAAAAAATTAACTCCGGCAATGTTTTTACCGGAGCCGGAGGTGCCAAAATGGCCGGAGCCGGAGGCCGGAGCTCCGATCGAGCCCTAGATAAACCTTATGACGAGTATTGTGTTGAACGACCTCTGACTAACGAAAGACAACATGTTAATGGGGTGGGGGTGGGGCCCCTATCAGCTAGGGCTAGCTAAGGCTTTGCTCACTGATCATGCTGCTCAAAGGTCCCACGAACGTGTCCCACTCTGCCACTCCTGCCTGAGCCAGTTGAGCCAAAACGTCATCCAGTCATCATCTTTAACCTTCATAACGTCTATCAGCTGCCCAACCGAACCATCTTTGTGCCTATTGACATGACATTGGTTTTTCACTTTTTTCACACCTTTCAAGTACAACATTGTGGACAATCCATCTAAGTAGGGCGTAACGCGGAGCAGAAGAGGAAATGCAGGACACAAGTTAGTTTTTCGAAACTGTGCGGCGATGTCCAGTTACTTGAGTCATGTTTCATCGAAATACGTGACAATGTATGTGCGCTCAGATGGGCGATGGGCTATTCTTTTGAATATCAATGGGCTATTCTATGCTACCGTGTGAGGTAAAAATGCCAGTGCTAGCAACTTCACTATGATACGATATTCTATAGAGGATTTATAGAGTGCAGTGCAACCATTGTCCTTATCCTTAACCCAACAATTAGCAATATACAGACTGACATAAATCAAAGAATTATGAAAGAAGTGTAACACATACTGTAAGGAATGAATAAGGAATATTTATTTTATTTAAGGAATGTGCAGATTTTGGAACACAATTGTATTCCTAAATAAGAAACCCAGGTCAAAAAGTTCTTATTTACAGTCGGTGAGAAGTCAAAAATTGGACTTCAAGTCCAATTTTAGACTTCAAGTCCAATTTTGGACTCCAAAGTCCAATATTGGACTTTAGTACAACTCCAAGTGTACCCATGCTGCCATACTGTATATCAGTATTTAAATCAAAACTGCATCCCGTATCAGTACATATATATTACATAATTACAATGCAACATTATTTTAATGATCAAATTAATTATTATATGTATTATACAATGTTATAAACAGGGATCGCACACGTATACAGTCAGACATCAGTAGTTACTTTTTGCGGTAGTGGTATAGCTTTGCGGTAGCCTTACTGCCTTAGCGGTGTATACCGCGGTAGGGTAGTTGAGTTATAGCTGTATAGTTCATTCATACCCATACAGCCATACTGCCATACCTGTGGTATTTTCGTATGGCAAAAATAAGACTGCTGTAAACTGTAACCTATTATGTTATTGAGTTAATGTTTATTGACTAATTGTTTTGATTAGGTTCACTGTGTCAAGTACAATGCACACATCTCTGCATCTCCAACCAGACACTGTATAACATTGGAGTTGGAGGTGTCTCATTCAGTCATTGGTTCCCCCAAGCTTGACACTAGAACAAAGCTGCCTCCGCTTTGCAGGACATCGCTTTAAGCCATGAGGACCAGCCAGTGCACTTCATGGAGTGAATAAGCATGGTCAGATGGTGGACAGCCCATGACTTTCTTGAGACGCATCTTTCTTACTGTCTTAAAGGACACTGGCCTTGAAGATGTGGATGATCTAGCAAATGTCATGGGTGATAAGGCTGTAAGAGTGTAAGGGAGTTGTGGAGGCGCACTTTTGTCAACAAGCCGGCACAGCATTCTTAATACATAATAGGGCCTATATATATAATGCAGCTGCAATGAATCATGCCGATTGTAGCAGTAGTATGTGGTGAGGTTATAGGGCTCCTTCAATTGGTAAATTCAAAAGTGGCCGTTTATTGTTTTAGTTAGAAAAGCCTGCCTCTGTAACCTGTTCCTTTCCCTCAATTGGTTTATGATTGGTTACTTGTTACTTCTGTACTTATTATGTGGAGACCCCAACACGTTAATCAGTCTGTCAGTTACTAATCCCATTTCATTATCCTGTTATCCAGCCGTTTTATAATACCATTCCTGTTGTATGAAAAAATTAGAAGAGACTGAGAGGTGGTGGTCTGGTCAGCTGGTGGTAGCATCAACTTGTAGTATTTCTTTCTGATAGGGCTCCCATAGCCTTAGACGAAATCGTAGCTTGAACTGTAGTTAGCCTTAGCAGCAGCTGCAGTTGGCTAACCTGGCATTGCTACCAGTATCCACCAAATATAATTTGTAATTAAATATTTGTTGGAGCATAATCTAATCTAGTCCTAAAGACACTATAAAGTCCTGGGTACATAAGGCTGTAAGGTTAGACATAACATGAATGTAAATTGTAAACTAAACAATATGCTAAAAGTAAAGTATAAAGTACCTAGAATGCTAGAATGTACCATTATATTCTAAGTACAGTACAGTCTACTACTACTAGGATCGGCATGCTGCATTGCAGCTGCATTTTTAAGAATGCTGTGCCGGCTTGTCAACAAAATTGCGCCGCCACAACTCCCTATCACCCATGACATTTGCTAGATCATCCGCATCTTTAAGGCCAGTGTCCTTTAAGATGCGTCTCAAGAAAGTCATGGGCTGTCCACCATGCTTATTCACTCCATGAGGCTGCCAAAGTACAAGATTATGCACTGGCTGGTCCTCACGGCGAAAGCAATGTCCTGCAAAGCGGAGGCGATTTTGTTCTAGTGTCAAGCTTGGGGGAACCAATGAGACACCTCCAATGTTATATAGTGTCTGGTTGGAGATGTGTGCATTGTACTTGACACAATGTACCCGGCGTAGCATTCTTGTGAATGTGCCATCCAGAGATTTGGTGTCCTCAGCAGTTAGAGCCCAGCATGGACTCCCGTAGAGGAGTACTGGAACTACTGCTGCTCTAAATAATCGGACCTTAAGTTTCCGATTAATTCTAGGTGACTTCCAAATCCTGGAAAGCCTATTCAAGGCTGCCCATGCCTTTCCCTTACGTATTCGAAGGTCCTCACCTGACTTCCGGATCCATGATCCCAGGTAACAGAAGTCGTCCACATGCTCAAGCATACCATCCTTTGAGCTTATGCTCATCCGATCAGAGACTTGCTGAGGACTTTCAAAGTTAACTGTCAGAATTTTGGTCTTTCTGGAGTTAATAAAAAGACCAACACTAGAAGCAGCATGTTCTAATGAGCTGAGGAGCCGCTGGGCTCCCTCTAATGATTCTGAGAGTACTCCTAAGTCATCAGCAAAGTCTAGATCAGTTAGGTACTTGGCAGGATTTCCTCGACTTCTGGAGCCAGTAGGTGGAGTTATCATCACCCCATCATCATTATGATGATCTAAGGACATGCGTAGAACATAGTCAACCACAATAATGAACAAGAATGGTGCAAGTGTGTCTCCTTGGAGGACGCCCCATAACACTTCAAATGGTTCTGTGTCACCGTCAACAGTAGACACAAATGTTGTCGAACCATCGTATACTGATCTGATTGCTGCAATAATTTCATCAGGAATCCCATATAATGAAAGTATGCTGAACATACGTGAGCGAGAGACTGAATCAAAGGCCTTGAAGAAGTCAACAAAGATAACAGCCAGATGCCTGTCTTTCTTTTTTGATAACTCTTCAATTATCCTTCTAAGTGCCAAAATGGGCTCCATGGTCCCACGACCTTTACGGAACCCATTCTGATTTCCACGTAGCAGTCTCTCAATGGGATCCCTGATGCGATTTAATAGAATTCTATTGTATAGTTTTGCAGCAATCGAGATCAATGAGATTCCCCGAAAAGAACCATAGAGTGTTAGGTTGCCCTTCTTGGGAACTGGCACCAACTTATTTGTTTTCATTTCTTGTGGGACTCTTGTTGTACGGTACATGTCTACTATGATGGGATAGATGAGCTTTAAACACTCAGGTATTTTAAAGACCTCAGGGGGAACACCATCTACTCCACTGGCACGATTGGTCTTAATGCTCTTTGCAGCAGCCTTCACTTCTGCAAAGGAGATATCGCCAATGGGAATATCTGGGAGTACAGACTCAGACACTTTTACTTCTATAAAGTTATCAGGCAATACCCTGTCATTATTGAGGAGCTTTTCAAAGTGGGCTTTCCAACCATTGAGGCGATCGGCTGGTGATTCAGCCTTAACCTTAGTGGTTGGTTGGCTTTTCCGCCCAGTAAGCAGATTGATCGATTTCCATGCCTGGGATGATTGCCTGCTGTCGTCAGCATCATTGATGGCATCAACCTGTTGGTTTATTAGCTCCTGTAGATTAACAGAGTACTGCCTGTTCAGGGACCTAGATGCAGCTTTAACTGTATTCTTGGCCGCTGTAGTCTGTTTGAGTCGGGACTCTTTCTGCGCCTTATGAAGGTCATTTCGGCACTTCTGAATTTTGTTGTCAGTCCAGGGGGCCCTTTTCCTGTTTCGAGGGTATACAGGAACTGTTTCTGCAGCTGCTAACTTAACTGCTTCTGTAAAGGCAGTATAGCCCTCACAGTGATCTGCCGCCTCAGAGGCAAGAGCCTCATACCTGTTGCTCAGCTGTAGTGTGAAGCTGGATCTCACACTTGGCTGTTGCAACAGGGAGGACCAGTCATGCCGTGGCAAGGCAGATTTCGTTGTTCTGCTAGCACGCAGACTAAGTCTTACCTTGGCCACAATAAGGCGGTGATCACTGGAGAAGGGTCGAAGTGTAAATGCATTACAGTCTTGTATAGAGCTCCTGTATTTCCTACGAAACAGAATATGGTCTATCTGGGACTTGTGACCACTGGGTCCACTATGAGTCCATAGCTTTCCAGTTCGCTTCTTGAACTGGGTTCCAGCCGAAAACAATCCATTTCCAGAGATAAAATCCTGAAGATGGACAGAATTTCGGTTAACACTATTGGTATAGACCCAGGGCGATGTAGGTGATTGATGCAGACTTGCATTAAAGTCTCCCAGGAATGTTAAGAATGCATGCTGATCCACTCCATCAGTTGCTGCTTGTAGATTGTGGTAGAAATTTTCCACCTCCTCTACAGGGGCAACACTAGTTGGAGAGTAGCACACAATGAGAACCACCTTAGGAAACTTCTTAGCCAGTCTTCCAGAACATGAGAAGTGGCAACGGATGATGCGGTTAGAGATTTGGTCTATTTTGTCCAATGCTGCATGTGCAGTTGGATTCATCAATAGACCAATTCCACCATTGCCACTATCATCTGCTGATGCGAGGCAGTGCTGCCAAGGCAGTCAGCTCACCTTGTCGCATTGGGGACCCGACTGTTAGGGTGTTTACTGAGGCTAGTCTAGTGACTTGCCTCAGATTCACCAATGGCTTTGTTGGTCGGGGTGGAACATGAGAGTAGCCTCCAACTCCAGAATCCCTCTCCCCATCACAATCTGGCCTCCCTGGTGACCCAGGGTTTGGGCCAGAAAGGTCATCAGGAAAGGGACTCAAAGAATTGTTGGCTGCTCTCTCTCCAGTAGGGGGTGAGACAGGCAGCCGGTCAGGAGTTAACTGACGCCTGTGAGGCCGATTGTGTCCGGTAATTCCACTGGCCTCTAGTGGCCGGACCTCCGCATTGCTAATGTAATCCATAGTGGGGGTTGGGGGGTGCTTTTTTGCCGAGTCAGCTCTCGGGGCAAATACCACACCCTGGTTTGCCATTCCACAGGGTGGGTGTCGCAATGGAGTCAGATATGAGGCCCATCACCCATATCTACTCTGGCGTACATGACCCACCATTGGCTGTTGCAGCTCATCTGCTGGGTCATGCCCTGTACCCTTGCTGCCAGGTGCAGGTCGCAGTGAAGTGCCCTCAGAGTGGACATGAGAACACTCTACTCCTAACCAGCCATTGGTAGATCACCATCTGCCTGGTCAGGCCATATACCCCTGCAGCCAAGTATATGGGTCCTTAATCCAGGACCAAGGGCGTCCTTATCCCAGAACGAAGGGGGTCCTAGTTACAGGACCAGATTTGCCCTAGTAAGAGGGTCTATGCAGCTACAGGTGGCACCTCCTTTATGCTGCATGGAGGTGGCAAGTTTTCTTGATCAATGACCTAGAATACCTGACCTGACAATGACAGTACAGTCAGTACACTGAAGATACATACAGAGCTGCTGAAGGTAACTTTCCATAACTTAACAGCTGTCTGGCTGTCTCTCATCTGTCATGCTTCATGTACCTTTAAGTTCGATTCTCAATGTCACATCCAAAATTGGACTTAAAAGTCCAATATTGGACTTTTGTAAAAATTCAAAGCCTTATAAAGAAAGTTCCCCCTGGTGAATTTCAGGTCCCCCTGTTCAAAACTCTTATTTTTTGATATATTTTCGATTAAAGAAAAAAAATCCCGCCCGATCCAATTACCCAAGGCCCTGGAACAATTGCCTGATTTGAAGTCCAATATTGGACTCACAGAAGTCCAATTTTGGACTTGAACTGGAGTCGAAGTCCAATTTTGGACTCAAGTCCAATTTTTGACTTCTCAGTCTCACCGACTGATTTAGGGACTTTTAGTATTTATGTGTACAATTTCGATATCTTAAATAAGGTAAATTTAAAAAATCCCCCTTATTTAGGAAGTAGTCGTATTTTTGATACAATTTTAAAACACTTGTAGAAAAAAAACCGGACGGTGAAATGTCTTCTGGTTTTTTGCTTTATGTTCAAGAAAGACCCAACTTTTACATTGTGAAATAAAATTATGCGGTATTTTTTCCTGAAATAAGTTATTGCATATTGTATCGAAAAAATATCCAAAAAAGGCCCAAAAACCCCTAAATAAGAGGAGGTAGAATTATATGTCAGATGCCATCCGATCCGATCCGATCCGATGCAATTCAGCAATTATTCTAGCTACAACTGTCAGACTGCAGACTGTACAAGCCTAGCTGCTTACAGGCTTATGCCGGTTCCGCGTCGTTGGGTCCTTTGGTCGTTAGGTCCTGCGTCGTTAGGTCCTGCGTCGTTAGGTCCTGAGGCATTAGGTCCTGCGACATTAGGTCCTGCGTCATTAGGTCCTGTTGTGTCATATCGTGCGACGTTAGGTCCTGTGGAGCGTCGTTAGGTCCTGCCTGCCTGCGTCGTTAGGTCCTGTATTCCACTACTGTACAGTGAACAGGCTGACAGCAGGACAGGTACCGGTGTCCGGTAGGCCACTGTATACCAGTATACTGGTATACAAGGTATATGGCAATATCGTAGGTACCGGTAGTAGAAAGGGTAGGTCGGTATAAACGGTAGGTTGGCCTACTGCCGTTGCGAGGCAGTGTGCTGGGCAATTCGAAGGGTTGTAGCTCTTTGTATGGTTCCTGTCCCCTTAGTGCTTCATGTCTTCGAGCAATTAAAGACAGATGTACCAGTTGTAGGACCACCCGGCGATATACAATTACGTGTTTTCATTGACTACTTTGTGTGGTGGCTGCGCCCTGATATGTTAGAAATATGGAACCATTACGACAATAATGGACCACGAATGACCAACCATGCGGAAGGTTATCATAATGCTCTGCGAACGCATTTCCATCACAAACATCCTGATTTAGGGGAGTTGCTGTTTGTTGTTCAACAACTTATTCACAACTGCGCAAATCGGGGACGTAAATTATTGGTTGGCACAGCT
>JAUCBJ010001441.1:0-49140 GCA_032718475.1 Nemertoderma westbladi | reverse complement strand
CATAAAATCAGTTTCGTACATTAATGAAAAAAACAATTAAGCATTATTCATAAAATCAGTTTCCTACATTAATAAAAAAACAATTAAGCATTATTCATAAAATCAGTTTCGTACATTAATGAAAAAAACAATTAAGCATTATTCATAAAATCAGTTTTGTACATTAATGAAAAAACAATGAAGCATTATTCATAAAATCAGTTTCGTACATTAATGAAAAAAACAATTAAGCATTATTCATAAAATCAGTTTTGTACATTAATGAAAAAAACAATTAAGCATTATTCATAAAATCAGTTTCGTACATTAATGAAAAAAACAATTAAGCATTATTCATAAAATCAGTTTTGTACATTAATGAAAAAACAATGAAGCATTATTCATAAAATCAGTTTCCTACATTAATAAAAAAACAATTAAGCATTATTCATAAAATCAGTTTCGTACATTAATGAAAAAAACAATTAAGCATTATTCATAAAGTCAGTTTTGTACATTAATGAAAAAAACAATTAAGCATTATTCATAAAATCAGTTTTGTACATTAATGAAAAAACAATGAAGCATTATTCATAAAATCAGTTTCGTACATTTAATGAAAAAAACAATTAAGCATTATTCATAAAATCAGTTTCCTACATTAATAAAAAAACAATTAAGCATTATTCATAAAATCAGTTTCGTACATTAATGAAAAAAACAATTAAGCATTATTCATAACATCAGTTTCCTACATTAATAAAAAAACAATTAAGCATTATTCATAAAATCAGTTTCGTACATTAATGAAAAAAACAATTAAGCATTATTCATAAAATCAGTTTTGTACATTAATGAAAAAAACAATTAAGCATTATTCATAAAATCAGTTTTGTACATTAATGAAAAAACAATTAAGCATTATTCATAACATCAGTTTCCTACATTAATAAAAAAACAATTAAGCATTATTCATAAAATCAGTTTCGTACATTAATGAAAAAAACAATTAAGCATTATTCATAAAATCAGTTTCGTACATTAATGAAAAAAACAATTAAGCATTATTCATAAAATCAGTTTCGTACATTAATGAAAAAAACAATTAAGCATTATTCATAACATCAGTTTTGTACATTAATGAAAAAAACAATTAAGCATTATTCATAAAATCAGTTTTGTACATTAATGAAAAAAACAATTAAGCATTATTCATAAAATCAGTTTTGTACATTAATGAAAAAACAATGAAGCATTATTCATAAAATCAGTTTCCTACATTAATGAAAAAAACAATTAAGCATTATTCATAAAATCAGTTTCGTACATTAATGAAAAAAACAATTAAGCATTATTCATAAAATCAGTTTTGTACATTAATGAAAAAACAATGAAGCATTATTCATAAAATCAGTTTCCTACATTAATGAAAAAAACAATTAAGCATTATTCATAAAATCAGTTTCGTACATTAATGAAAAAAACAATTAAGCATTATTCATAAAATCAGTTTCGTACATTAATGAAAAAAACAATTAAGCATTATTCATAAAATCAGTTTTGTACATTAATGAAAAAAACAATTAAGCATTATTCATAAAATCAGTTTTGTACATTAATGAAAAAACAATGAAGCATTATTCATAAAATCAGTTTCGTACATTAATGAAAAAAACAATTAAGCATTATTCATAAAATCAGTTTTGTACATTAATGAAAAAACAATGAAGCATTATTCGCAAAATCAGTTTCGTACATTAATGAAAAAAACAATTAAGCATTATTCATAAAATCAGTTTTGTACATTAATGAAAAAAACAATTAAGCATTATTCATAAAATCAGTTTTGTACATTAATGAAAAAACAATGAAGCATTATTCATAAAATCAGTTTCGTACATTAATGAAAAAAACAATTAAGCATTATTCATAAAATCAGTTTTGTACATTAATGAAAAAAACAATTAAGCATTATTCATAACATCAGTTTCCTACATTAATAAAAAAAACAATTAAGCATTATTTATAAAATCAGTTTCCTACATTAATAAAAAAACAATTAAGCATTATTCATAAAATCAGTTTCCTACATTAATAAAAAAACAATTAAGCATTATTCATAAAATCAGTTTTGTACATTAATGAAAAAAACAATTAAGCATTATTCATAAAATCAGTTTCCTACATTAATAAAAAAACAATTAAGCATTATTGTGACGGGATCTACGGATCCCGGTTTATCCGTTTGGGTTTTCTGCCCACGCGTCGCCGCCGTGTGTGAAAGGTAAAAGAGTTCTGATGTTGGGTAATATGTATAAAGGTATAATAGTCTGACAGTTGATATAATATAGTATGACACAATAGGTATATATAATGGCGGTAGCGGACGGTGACAGAAGTCCCCGTTCCACCCTACTGATCTGACTGAGTAAACTGAATAACTGACCGGTATGATTACTGGTAACTGGTTATATTGCACGGTGGCCTTATTGCTACTCAATCGATGCCTTTCCCCCCTCTGATTGGTTGATACCCCTGTTGGCACCCTTTGCCCCCCTCTGAAGTGCTTCCCTTCGCCCTTGCTGTTCTCTCTCTTGTCAGGGGAGTAACCCCTGACCCTTATTGTGTGTGTCTCCTTTGGGGCCTATTGTCCCCGTTTACTGGGCTGACAATAGGCTCCCAATATTGCTTTATGGCTCACTCTATGGGTTTGTGTTAGCGGAATTGGATAAGCTAACACTCCCCCCCATGCTATCTTCCCGGTGAGAAGATAGCATCCAACTCAAGTGCGCTACAATTCCGCTGGATCCCGATCTAGCATCGGGTGTGGGGTGGGTATATTTTTTCGGAGTCGGCTTTCCAGGCCGCTCCCTATGGGTATGATGTCACTACCCTCTAGCGTCTCGTGTCGGGCCGATCGTGCGCTTCTCTCACACAATTTTGTTTCCCCAACACTCTCACCACTCTAACTCCGCTCTCTTCTCTTGCTCTAACTCTTGGACTTCCCTGTCCCTCACTCTTCCTCTCACTTCTCCCCCCCCACGCTTGAATTGCGCCCACACTCTCTCCACACTATCTCCATACCACCTCTCGCTATCTCTTGTCACTCCCTAAGGCTTTAATCTCTAATGCTACCCCTGTGCTATCATACTATCTACCTACTGCTTACTAACTCTAACTATCTAACTAACTCTGCTAACTACTAACTCTTACTACTTCTAGCTCTAACTGAGAGCCTCTAACTTTCTACTGACTCTAACTCTCTACTAAGTCTAACTAACTCCTACTAACTTTCTACTTCTACTAACTCTACTTGACTCCTCTGAGTCTACCAACTCTGCTAACTAGCTCTACTAACTCTACTCCACTAGCTCTGCTAACTCTACTCCACTCTTCTAACTCTACTAACTAGCTCTACTAACTCTACTCCACTCTTCTAACTACGTGGCGCTTGCGGTGCCCACAACCACTCTACTATCTGGCACCCTATGTGCCCTTCTACTACTCAACTACCTCTCTAGCTCTACTACCTGGCACCCTATGTGCCCCCTCTGCTCTACTCTACTACCTGGCACCCTATGTGCCCTCTCTACTACACTACTACCTCTCTAACTTACTACCTGGCACCCTATGTGCCCGTCTCTACTCTTCTACTCTCTGGCACCCTATGTGCCCGTCTCTACACTGAAAAAATTGTTCGGCGGTTCTTTTTTTAACCTCCGGTATAAAATTTTCAACCGATGGTTGCTCTTTTAAAACCGCTGGTTACAAATTGGCATATGCTAAAACGGTGGTTTAAATTTTCCCAAAGTGCAGTGTTACATTGAAACGGTGGTTTAAATTTTCCCAAACTGCAGTGTTACATTGAAACGGTGGTTTAAATTTTCCCAAACTGCAGTGTTACATTGAAACGGTGGTTTAAATTTTCCCAAAGTGCAGTGTTACATTGAAACGGTGGTTTAAATTTTCCCAAACTGCAGTGTTACATTGAAACGGTGGTTTTCCGGATTGTAATTGCTATCATAAAACAGAAACAGTGTTTGACTTAGGAATAAACGGCGGTTCATATTATTTGATACAAAGTAACCGGTGGTTTAAAACTTACATTAATCGATTGGTTGAAAAATACATATAACCGTTGATTTAAAACACAGTAAACGGTGGTTGAAAACTTAGAATAACCGGTGGTTTACAAAAATTCAAATCACAGTTTGTTTACAACACAGTAAACGGTAGTGGATAACTTAACCGGTGGTTTACAAAAATTAAATCACCGTATGTTTACAAGGTAACGGTGGTTGAAGACTTAGAATAACCGGTGGTCTACAACTTACATGGAACGGTGGTTGAAAACTTAAAACAACCTGTGGTTGACAACATATAGTAAACATGCTCATGTTTCATAGTTTCTTTCTAAAATGTTGTTGATCCACATGTTAATTGAACATCCATCACAATAACATAATATCCAATCATGTAAACAATATTAATACGTTTGTTAAGTACGTTTTTATGTAACATGTTTTATCAGGTAAATATTTAACGATTGTTTAACATGATTTACATGTTTTACATTATTTATAACATAAATCAAGCATTCCCTTATATTTGTTGAATGCTACTATATCATGTTGAACAAAAATGTGTTATAAATTACAATGTATGTCTTAGGGATATTTGAATAAACCGCCATAAGTTGACCGCTAATTCTGCAATTTGTTCATACTGTCATAGGCCTATCATAATTCAGTCATTTTTTGTTGTACCAGTACAATCCCGAAATTTGATTACAGTGATGCAGTGTATCACTGCCACTGGTACAGTAGTGGTACCGGTTGCCGGTAGTACAGAACAGTAGTACAGTACTGCTGTAGTAGGGCTGTGTAGGGTAGTGTACTCTTTTTGTTTTGCCAGACGGGACCTGTCCTATTGTGTAGTAGGCCTAGTCTAGTCTGTAGTGTCAGAGTGTAGTTTGAGCGTTGAGAGTACAGGAGTAGGACTGTCGGCTGTAGGAGGGTGGACAACGGGAAATACAGTTAATTGTAATTATGGATCTAAATCGTCTAGTACCTGCAGTGGTCCATCTGATAGTCGAGATGAGGGTGACTATGTTGGTGAGTTGGTTTGGGCGCGGCAACGTATAACAAAACCATTCTGGCCTGCCCGAACTGAAAGAGCTCCAGAGGGTTCCGCAATGCCCAAGCCAAAGCATCCAGGGGACAACTTCAAGTGGATTTACTTCTTTGGTTCTAACAATTTCTCATGGATTAAAGACACTGGGGAATACATTGTTCCATATTTTGAAAATCGCGAGCAGCATGGGAAAAGGAAGGCTTCGTCTACAGTCAAATTTCTAAAGGGACTTGATGACATTGATGAAGAATATACCGCAATGTCTGTTAGGAAAAATGATTGTCCATATCAGGAAGAGTAAATGGTTCAATACATTATCATTTAAGATTTAGGAAACTGTAAATTCATTTATTCAATAATTTGATTATATCATTTATATTTGATAAACATATTTGATATTTGATATTATATTTGATATTCAATAAACCATTTATTTGAAATCTAAAACACCGACTTGATCCTCATTTGAAACCTGAAACACCGGTTGATCTTAAATTAACCACAGGTTAAACCATATATTTGAAACCCGAAACACCGGTTGAACTTAAATTAACCACAGGTTAAACCATATATTTGAAACCTGAAACAACGGTTGATCCACATTAAACGCAGGTTTAACCATTTATTTTGAAAAAAAACACCGGTTGATCTTAAATTAACCACAGGTTAAACCATATATTTGAAACCCGAAACACCGGTTGATCTTAAATTAACCACAGGTTAAACCATATATTTGAAACCTGAAACAACGGTTGATCCACATTAAACGCAGGTTTAACCATTTATTTTGAAAAAAAACACCGGTTGAACTTAAATTAACCACAGGTTAAACCATATATTTGAAACCTGAAACAACGGTTGATCCACATTAAACGCAGGTTTAACCATTTATTTTGAAAAAAAACACCGGTTGATCTTAAATTAACCACAGGTTAAACCATATATTTGAAACCCGAAACACCGGTTGATCTTAAATTAACCACAGGTTAAATCATTTATTTGAAACCTGAAACACCATTGAACTTAAGCACAACCACTGGTTGTTATACGAAAAACAACCTGAGGTTTAATTTATTAAATTTAACCACAGGTTATCTTTGAATCGATAAACCTCTGGTTCCTCGAATTAACCGCAGGTCAAAAATTCACCAAATTAACCTGGGGTTATTTTCGAAAACCAGAGGTTTTTTAAAAAAGAACCACTGGTACGATTTTTCAGTGTACTCCTCTACATCCCCTTTACGTCTCATCGCCTACACGTGACGCTCTGAGTGCCGGCAGAGTGGGTACGTTAATTATGTGAACTACTACTGACTCTACTAACTCTACTAACTCTCTTCTAACTCTACTAACTCTTTTTGTGCCCGGCACCTCTTGTGCCCGGCACCTTCTAACTCTACTAACTCTCTACTAACTCAACTAACTCTACTACTAACTCAACTAACTCTACTACTAACTCAACTAACTCTACTACTAACTCTTTTTGTGCCCGGCACCTCTTGTGCCCGGCACCCACCCTAATTAACATACCCTGCTCTTACATCAAACACATCATCACGCCCGTGCCCCACTAAGTTCAGCGCATTCCCTACTAACTCTAACTACGTGGCGCTTACGGTGCCCACAACCCTCTACTGCTACTACTAACACCCCTAACTAGCGGTACTACGTACCCTCTTACTACTCTAGCTCTCTCTACTAGCTAGCGGTACAACGTACCCTCTTACTACTCTAGCTAACGGTACTACGTACCTACTAACTCTAACTCTAACTAGGTACTACGTACCTACTAACTCTAACTAACTATTGGTACTACGTACCCTCTAACTCTCTAACTATCGGTACTACGTACCCTCTAACTCTAACTCTAACTAGGTACTACGTACCTACTAACTCTCTAACTATCGGTACTACGTACCCTCTAACTCTAACTAACTATTGGTACTACGTACCCTCTAACTCTAACTCTAACTAGGTACTACGTACCTACTAACTCTAACTCTAACTAGGTACTACGTACCTACTAACTCTAACTCTAACTAGGTACTACGTACCTACTAACTCTTACTAACTCTCTAACGGTACTACGTACCTACTAACTCTAACTCTAACTAGGTACTACGTACCTTCTAACTCTTACTCTTACTAACTCTCTAACGGTACTACACGTACCCTCCTACTAACTCTTCTACTAACGGTACTACACGTACCCTCCTACTAACTCTTCTACTAACGGTACTACACGTACCCTCCTACTAACTCTTCTACTAACGGTACTACACGTACCCTCCTACTAACTCTTCTAACTAACTACCTAACTTCTACCTACTCTATTATTTAATTATTTTCTTAATTTTAATTAAATAATTATTTTATATTTTGTGCGTGGGAAGGGCGTCTCGCCCTCATTCCCACCCCCCTCAGTCCAAAACTTTGGACGACTAAAAACTCTCACGTGCCCCTTCTTCTGGTAGGCACTCTCCTGCTGCCCTCCTATACGTCCTCTAACTCTTCGCCACATTCTCTTCGGTGCCACCTTTGCTGGCCTCCCCCTTCGTATGTGCGCTGGCATTAGAGCCCTCGACGACCCCCGCTCGTCCCTCGGTATACGCGGTGTCTGCCCGTGCAATGCCCCCACGCACTGTGTCCGTCCTGCGTGTGTATGCAACACGCCTCCTCCTACTTTCCCAAATCCCTTATGTTTGCTAATGGGCTTCTCTGCCCCTGGTTTATTCCTTTCATATCCTCTCCCTTTCCAACACTCTCCGGATCTGTGTCCTTTTACCACACATCGATGACATAGTCCGTTTGCGTCTGTGTAGGCTACACGATCTCGTTTGGGCAACGCTTGCCAGTACTTACAACTCCTAGTCTTATGGGTTCCGTCCCGATGTAATTGACATTGGAATCCTGGATTATAGCGTTTCCTGTATAGTCCTTCACGTATCGCGCTTAGGTTTATATGTACCGATTTAGTGTTTTGGTTGTCTAGACTCGGCCTACTGGGTATATTGGGATTGTGTTTATTATATATGGTGTTATTTTCTTTCTGTCCCTGCCACGGTGTGGCCCTGCTCCCAGCTAACTGTGGACTAGTAGTCCCCTGTACGGCCGCGTGTGGTATTGACTGTCCGCACGACCTGCTCTCGTCCAGGGAGTTCGATGTTCTTGCTCCTATCGGGGTATATTGTCGATATTGTGATGGGGGAATGTCACCCTGTCCCCCCCCGGCCGGTATGTTTGGTACTGGGGTTGATGTTAATACATTGGGGCCCATACGTCTATCTCCAATAACTCCCCCCTCCCCTGGATATATGTTATGTCCCTGTGTATTATAGTCATGCTGCTGTACCGATATAGGCCTACCTACCTCTCGCCTACCTACCGGTATGTACTCCGCGACTTCCGGGTTTAATCCCGTCGTTCGCGCTACCCCATCGCCTACTCTATCTCTCCCAGCATGGCCTATAATAGTATGTGCAGTAAGGCCTACAGTATGTCCTGCAGTCTGCATGTGCCCTTCCGAACCGAAGTTTATTCTTCGCGAATCTCGAATCTCCCCGCGACTACTGCACTCTCGATCGGCAGCTATATCCCGTCGGGAAGCTTCTCTTCGATCCCCTCTCCTGTTCTCGACTTTGTATTGGTACGTCTTGTACCCCTCTCTTGGCGTACGGTGCGTTTCTCCGGGGCGACGGCAATCTCCCGAAGTTCGACCCCACTGGCTCCCTGACTCCATCTCTACTATCGACGGTTTGTTATCCGTCCTCGCACTCCTATCATTCGTGGCGACACTTCTTCTACTATCTTCTCTTCTTCTCTTTTCTGTGTAGTATTCCGGCTCGTGAGATCTCTCGTCGACCTCCCGGTTAAACTCCATTCTTCCTCCTCCCTCTTCTAATCGGGCTTGACGCTTCGTCTGCCCTCTCGCGACGTCAACCTGCCTCTCTCTGCTCGATCGCACGCCGCTGGGGATACTCGCAATCCCCCTATTACTCTCCGTCGCCGGGTGTTGCGGTTTACCTAGCTCGGCCCGCGCATTATCCGCTGACGGCTGTGGGACACTCTCTGCCCCCCCTCTCTCTCTACTAATCTCTCGCGGTGGGGTGCCCGTAGCCCCCCCCCACCCGCCACTTCTAACTTCACTATTTCTTATTACACTTCTATACCCCTCTTGTGGGGCATTCTCTGCCCCCCCTCTCTCGCCACTAACTTCTCGCGGTGGGGTGTCCGTAGCCCCCCCCCCACCCGCCACTTCTAACTTCACTATCTCTTACTACACTTCTGCGTCCCTCTTGTGGGGCATTCTCTGCCCCCCCTCTTTCGCCACTAATCTTATGTGGTGGGGCGCCCGTAGCCCCCCCCCACCCGCCACATCTAACTTCAATATCTCTTACTTCGTCTCTACACCCCTCTCTAGTCGACGCACTGTCTCTACTACGGCTGGGTCTATTCACCCCCGCCTCTCTCTCTACTACTGCGTGGCCCACCAGGCCCACTTCGGGTTGGCTCAACCCCGCTACCTTCTGCCTACCAACTACGTGGCCTACCAGGCCGCCGTCGGCTTGGCTCAACCCTGCCACTTCCTGCCTACTAACTACGTGGCCTACCAGGCCCTCGTCTGCTGAGTTATGTACGTCCGACACGCTCATATTAATAGCACCATTCCCAATATTATTTTTTAAATCAATTAAATTATTAGAATTTGAAACGGGATTATTATTTAAATTACTTAGATCACTACTATTCTCTAAACTTAAATTATTATTCGAATTATTTTTCGGGTTTGAATTGAAATTATTATTTAGAGTATTTGTATTTAAATTTAAATTACTACTACCAGGTAAAATATTATTCGCTGCAATAAAGGGATTAGGGTTATTTACTACGGTACTATTAACATTAACTGTCTCTAACGTACTACTACTACCCCCCCCGCCCGTACGGCTACACCAGCTCTGGTTCTCTCGCCCGGTGTCTGTAAGTGGGGTCTCACTCTCTGACATTTCCAACCGCGCCAGTTCTAGTCGGCGCTGGTCTAGTTTGGCTTGATATTGCGCAAGCCCCCTTAGCTGGGCACGCAAATCATGTAAACTTTGCTCGGCCAACTCGGTATCTCTCGCAAGCATATCAAACCAGCTCGCCGGCTCGCTCTCTACTCTCATCTCCCGCTCTCTACACTCCTTGACTCTCTCTCTATCCTCCCTTGCCCACTCTCTTTCTCTCTCCAACCATGCGGTTTCCTCTCTCAATCGTCTCTCTAACTCATTCTGCTCTGTCGCCACCATCGCTAATTCATGCGTCAGATTTATTTTCAGCACCCTTCTTTCTTTCGCGGAGGATGTAGCAGACTTATCGGTTGCGACGGACTCCCGCCGCCCCTCCGTCCTACTAACTTTCCCCCGCCTCCCGGAACTTCCTCCGACCGACGAGACCGAATCCTCGGAGTTAACCTCGGATTCGCCCTCCTCAGGTCTCTTCCAACCCACTAATTTTACTCCCCGGGCATCGACTAAGTATGGCCCTACGTACACTACGCTAGGTTCCATACCCCTACACTCCCATAGTTCAATCAGTTCGTTGGCAACTCCCCTCGCCCTCTCCTCGGCTAGTTCTCTCTGCCCAAAACGCATTAGGTAATCAAAGTGTCTATTCGACTCACCTAGTCGTTTCCTCAGTCTCACCTCGTCTATCTTCGCCCCTCCTTTGGCCTCTCTCAGTCGCTCTCGGGTCGCGAGGTAGGCTCGTCGGAGCCGGTCGCCGACTCCGACGTCCTCGTTGCCGACATCTCCTCTACCCTTCCGTGTCCGGCGTCGTACCGTCGGCCCCACCGTCGCCCCTCCGGTGGACCGTTCGTCGTCCTCGGCCTGTAGCTGGCCGGCGACATCGGTACCGACATCTCCCTCATCTCTCCGGGTCCGGCGTTGTATCGGCGGCCCCACCGTCGCCGTTCCGGTGGACCGTCCGTCGTCCTCGGTCTGTGGCTGACCGGTGACATCGGTATGCCGACCCTCGCTCCGCGTCGACTCGTCTTTCTCTTCTTCTCCCTTCTCGTCTCCTTCCCTCGACTCGCTCTCCGGTTGTAGACGACCCCCCACATCTTGGTTCGCCGGGTTGCTCGTTGTCGATGTGGTCGGCGTAGCATCGACCGGCGTCGTGGGTTCGTATCGTCTCGCCGTGGCCTCGCGGATCGTTAGATCGTCGTCCGGGGTCCGCGGCGGTGTCGTTCCTCTATCTCTCATCGTCGTCTTTGGTAGCTGGTCGTCGCTAGCTAGGACGGTAGCTCTGTTCTATCTCTGTCAGGGCAGCTGGGCGGATCTACGGATCCCGGTTTATCCGTTTGGGTTTTCTGCCCACGCGTCCCTGCCGTGTGTGAAAGGTAAAAGAGTTCTGATGTTGGGTAATATGTATAAAGGTATAATAGTCTGACAGTTGATATAATATAGTATGACACAATAGGTAATATATAATGGCGGTAGCGGACGGTGACAGAAGTCCCCGTTCCACCCTACTGATCTGACTGAGTAAACTGAATAACTGACCGGTATGATTACTGGTAACTGGTTATATTGCACGGTGGCCTTATTGCTACTCAATCGATGCCTTTCCCCCCTCTGATTGGTTGATACCCCTGTTGGCACCCTTTGCCCCCCTCTGAAGTGCTTCCCTTCGCCCTTGCTGTTCTCTCTCTTGTCAGGGGAGTAACCCCTGACCCTTATTGTGTGTGTCTCCTTTGGGGCCTATTGTCCCCGTTTACTGGGCTGACAATAGGCTCCCAATATTGCTTTATGGCTCACTCTATGGGTTTGTGTTAGCGGAATTGGATAAGCTAACACTCCCCCCCATGCTATCTTCCCGGTGAGAAGATAGCATCCAACTCAAGTGCGCTACAATTCCGCTGGATCCCGATCTAGCATCGGGTGTGGGGTGGGTATATTTTTTCGGAGTCGGCTTTCCAGGCCGCTCCCTATGGGTATGATGTCACTACCCTCTAGCGTCTCGTGTCGGGCCGATCGTGCGCTTCTCTCACACAATTTTGTTTCCCCAACACTCTCACCACTCTAACTCCGCTCTCTTCTCTTGCTCTAACTCTTGGACTTCCCTGTCCCTCACTCTTCCTCTCACTTCTCCCCCCCCCACGCTTGAATTGCGCCCACACTCTCTCCACACTATCTCCATACCACCTCTCGCTATCTCTTGTCACTCCCTAAGGCTTTAATCTCTAATGCTACCCCTGTGCTATCATACTATCTACCTACTGCTTACTAACTCTAACTATCTAACTAACTCTGCTAACTACTAACTCTTACTACTTCTAGCTCTAACTGAGAGCCTCTAACTTTCTACTGACTCTAACTCTCTACTAAGTCTAACTAACTCCTACTAACTTTCTACTTCTACTAACTCTACTTGACTCCTCTGAGTCTACCAACTCTGCTAACTAGCTCTACTAACTCTACTCCACTAGCTCTGCTAACTCTACTCCACTCTTCTAACTCTACTAACTAGCTCTACTAACTCTACTCCACTCTTCTAACTACGTGGCGCTTGCGGTGCCCACAACCACTACTATCTGGCACCCTATGTGCCCTTCTACTACTCAACTACCTCTCTAGCTCTACTACCTGGCACCCTATGTGCCCCCTCTGCTCTACTCTACTACCTGGCACCCTATGTGCCCTCTCTACTACACTACTACCTCTCTAACTTACTACCTGGCACCCTATGTGCCCGTCTCTACTCTTCTACTCTCTGGCACCCTATGTGCCCGTCTCTACACTGAAAAAATTGTTCGGCGGTTCTTTTTTTAACCTCCGGTATAAAATTTTCAACCGATGGTTGCTCTTTTAAAACCGCTGGTTACAAATTGGCATATGCTAAAACGGCGGCTAAAATTGTGTGTGTCTCCTTTGGGGCCTATTGTCCCCGTTTACTGGGCTGACAATAGGCTCCCAATATTGCTTTATGGCTCACTCTATGGGTTTGTGTTAGCGGAATTGGATAAGCTAACAATTATTCATAAAATCAGTTTCCTACATTAATAAAAAAACATTTAAGCATTATTTATAACATCAGTTTTGTACATTAATGAAAAAACAATGAAGCATTATTCATAAAATCAGTTTCGTACATTAATGAAAAAAACAATTAAGCATTATTCATAAAATCAGTTTCCTACATTAATGAAAAAAACAATTAAGCATTATTCATAACATCAGTTTTGTACATTAATGAAAAAACAATTAAGCATTATTCATAAAATCAGTTTCCTACATTAATAAAAAAACAATTAAGCATTATTCATAAAATCAGTTTCGTACATTAATGAAAAAAACAATTAAGCATTATTCATAAAATCAGTTTTGTACATTAATGAAAAAAACAATTAAGCATTATTCATAACATCAGTTTCCTACATTAATAAAAAAAACAATTAAGCATTAATTATAAAATCAGTTTCCTACATTAATAAAAAAACAATTAAGCATTATTCATAAAATCAGTTTCCTACATTAATAAAAAAACAATTAAGCATTATTCATAAAATCAGTTTCCTACATTAATAAAAAAACAATTAAGCATTATTCATAAAATCAGTTTCGTACATTAATGAAAAAAACAATTAAGCATTATTCATAAAATCAGTTTCCTACATTAATAAAAAAACAATTAAGCATTATTCATAAAATCAGTTTCCTACATTAATAAAAAAACAATTAAGCATTATTCATAAAATCAGTTTCGTACATTAATGAAAAAAACAATTAAGCATTATTCATAAAATCAGTTTTGTACATTAATGAAAAAACAATTAAGCATTATTCATAAAATCAGTTTCCTACATTAATAAAAAAACAATTAAGCATTATTCATAAAATCAGTTTCCTACATTAATAAAAAAACAATTAAGCATTATTCATAAAATCAGTTTCCTACATTAATAAAAAAACAATTAAGCATTATTCATAAAATCAGTTTCCTACATTAATAAAAAAACAATTAAGCATTATTCATAAAATCAGTTTCCTACATTAATAAAAAAACAATTAAGCATTATTCATAAAATCAGTTTCCTACATTAATAAAAAAACAATTAAGCATTATTCATAAAATCAGTTTCCTACATTAACAAAAAAACAATTAAGCATTATTCATAAAATCAGTTTCGTACATTAATAAAAAAACAATTAAGCATTATTCATAAAATCAGTTTCCTACATTAATAAAAAAACAATTAAGCATTATTCATAAAATCAGTTTCCTACATTAATAAAAAAACAATTAAGCATTATTCATAAAATCAGTTTCCTACATTAATAAAAAAACAATTAAGCATTATTCATAAAATCAGTTTCCTACATTAATAAAAAAACAATTAAGCATTATTCATAAAATCAGTTTCCTACATTAATAAAAAAACAATTAAGCATTATTCATAAAATCAGTTTCGTACATTAATGAAAAAAACAATTAAGCATTATTCATAAAATCAGTTTCCTACATTAATAAAAAAACAATTAAGCATTATTCATAAAATCAGTTTCCTACATTAATAAAAAAACAATTAAGCATTATTCATAAAATCAGTTTCGTACATTAATGAAAAAAACAATTAAGCATTATTCATAAAATCAGTTTCCTACATTAATGAAAAAACAATTAAGCATTATTCATAACATCAGTTTCCTACATTAATAAAAAAAACAATTAAGCATTATTCATAAAATCAGTTTTGTACATTAATGATAAAACAATTAAGCATTATTCATAAAATCAGTTTCGTACATTAATAAAAAAAACAATTAAGCATTATTCATAAAATCAGTTTCGTACATTAATGAAAAAAACAATTAAGCATTATTCATAACATCAGTTTTGTACATTAATGAAAAAACAATTAAGCATTATTCATAAAATCAGTTTCCTACATTAATAAAAAAACAATTAAGCATTATTCATAAAATCAGTTTCCTACATTAATAAAAAAACAATTAAGCATTATTCATAAAATCAGTTTTGTACATTAATGAAAAAAACAATTAAGCATTATTCATAACATCAGTTTCCTACATTAATAAAAAAAACAATTAAGCATTATTCATAAAATCAGTTTCCTACATTAATAAAAAAAACAATTAAGCATTATTCATAAAATCAGTTTTGTACATTAATGAAAAAACAATTAAGCATTATTCATAAAATCAGTTTCGTACATTAATAAAAAAAACAATTAAGCATTATTCATAAAATCAGTTTCGTACATTAATGAAAAAACAATTAAGCATTATTCATAAAATCAGTTTCGTACATTAATGAAAAACAATTAAGCATTATTCATAACATCAGTTTCATACATTAATAAAAAAACAATTAAGCATTATTCATAAAATCAGTTTTGTACATTAATGAAAAAACAATTAAGCATTATTTATAACATCAGTTTTGTACATTAATGAAAAAAACAATTACGCGTTATTCATAAAATCAGTTTTGTACATTAATGAAAAAACAATTAAGCATTATTCATAAAATCAGTTTCGTGCATTAATGAAAAAACAATTAAGCATTATTCATAAAATCAGTTTCCTACATTAATAAAAAAACAATTAAGCATTATTTATAACATCAGTTTTGTACATTAATGAAAAAAACAATTAAGCGTTATTCATAAAATCAGTTTTGTACATTAATGAAAAAAACAATTAAGCATTATTCATAACATCAGTTTTGTACATTAATGAAAAAACAATTAAGCATTATTCATAAAATCAGTTTCCTACATTAATAAAAAAACAATTAAGCATTATTCATAAAATCAGTTTCCTACATTAATAAAAAAACAATTAAGCATTATTCATAAAATCAGTTTCCTACATTAATAAAAAAACAATTAAGCATTATTCATAACATCAGTTTTGTACATTAATGAAAAAACAATTAAGCATTATTCATAAAATCAGTTTCGTACATTAATGAAAAAAACAATTAAGCATTATTCATAACATCAGTTTTGTACATTAATGAAAAAACAATTAAGCATTATTCATAAAATCAGTTTCCTACATTAATAAAAAAACAATTAAGCATTATTCATAAAATCAGTTTCCTACATTAATAAAAAAACAATTAAGCATTATTCATAAAATCAGTTTTGTACATTAATGAAAAAAACAATTAAGCATTATTCATAACATCAGTTTTGTACATTAATGAAAAAAACAATTAAGCATTATTCATAACATCAGTTTTGTACATTAATGAAAAAAA
The DNA here is from genome assembly GCA_032718475.1 of Nemertoderma westbladi. Taxonomy (NCBI): domain Eukaryota; kingdom Metazoa; phylum Xenacoelomorpha; order Nemertodermatida; family Nemertodermatidae; genus Nemertoderma; species Nemertoderma westbladi. The sequence continues at coordinate 32,760 of JAUCBJ010001441.1, read as the reverse complement.
CAATTAAGCGTTATTCATAAAATCAGTTTTGTACATTAATGAAAAAAACAATTAAGCATTATTCATAACATCAGTTTTGTACATTAATGAAAAAACAATTAAGCATTATTCATAAAATCAGTTTCCTACATTAATAAAAAAACAATTAAGCATTATTCATAAAATCAGTTTCCTACATTAATAAAAAAACAATTAAGCATTATTCATAAAATCAGTTTCCTACATTAATAAAAAAACAATTAAGCATTATTCATAACATCAGTTTTGTACATTAATGAAAAAACAATTAAGCATTATTCATAAAATCAGTTTCGTACATTAATAAAAAAAACAATTAAGGGGGGGGTACACCATTTTGGTCAAAAATATGTCAAAATTTTTTTATGATCTATTATAATGCACCATTGAATTGTGTTTCCAAATCTGAAAACCGCAATTTAATAGCTCTTTTAGTTTTTAAGTTATAACAATTTCCATTTAGGGATTCCTATTGAAATTACTATTACTATGTATAATGAAAGGTCGATTATTTCCAAATATTTTTTTTATGAAATTGTCAACTTCAAAACCCTACTACTTTTACAATTTTTGAGGAATTAGTCTGCAACTTTCTGTGGTTGTCTACATAGCCACCCTGCATAAAAGTATCAGACAACTTTTCGAAATTATTTGTTAATAAAATTTAATACTATTTATAACAAACCTAAAAATTAGGCATAAATTTGCAGCGCCACCTAGCGGTGTAGAATTATTTTCACAAAATTTCACCTGATAGTTATGTTGCCCCATCTTTGATCTATCATATAAAAAAACTTTCATGTGATAAGATTCAAAACTGTAAAAGCCTTAGGGTTTTAAGCGCAACCAAGTTTTTTTTGTTGTTAACTAGTATTAACTAATATTAAATAGCGAAATATAAAAATTTTCTAACCTGTCATGTAGAATAGCATCTTAGGCACCTATATTCCAAATTATAGCCAAAACCAAACAATTTTGAAACGCTGAGAGTGATAAATCGAAGAGTTGTCCGAAAATGGTGTACCCCCCCCTTAAGCATTATTCATAAAATCAGTTTCGTACATTAATGAAAAAAACAATTAAGCATTATTCATAACATCAGTTTTGTACATTAATGAAAAAACAATTAAGCATTATTCATAAAATCAGTTTCCTACATTAATAAAAAAACAATTAAGCATTATTCATAAAATCAGTTTCCTACATTAATAAAAAAACAATTAAGCATTATTCATAAAATCAGTTTTGTACATTAAGGGGGGGGTACACCATTTTCGGACAACTCTTCCATTTATCACTCTCAGCATTTCAAAATTGTTTGGTTTTGGCTAAAATTTGGCATATAGGTGCCTAAGATGCTATTCTACATGACAGGTCAGAAAAAAAAAATTTTCCGCTATTTAATATTAGTTAATACTAGTTAACAATAAAAAAAACTTGGTTGCGCTTAAAACCCTAAGGCTTTTACAGTTTTGATTCTAATCACATGAAAGTTTTTTTATATGATAGATCAAAGATGGGGCAACATAACTTTCAGGCGAAATTTTGTTAAAATAATTCTGCACCGCTAGGTGGCGCTGCAAATTTATGCTAATTTTTAGGTTTTTTATAAATAGTATTAAATTTTATTAACAAAAAATTCCGAAAAGTTGCCTGATACTTATATGCAGGGTGGCTATCTAGACACCCACAGGAAGTTTCAGACGAATTACTCAAAAATTGTAGAAGTAGTAGGGTTTTGAAGTTGACAATTTCATAAAAAAAATATTTGGAGATAATCGACCTTTCATTATACATAGTAATAGTAATTTCAATAGGATTCCCTAAATGGAAATTTACATAACTTGAAAACTTAAAGAGCTATTAAATAGCGGTTTTCAGATTTGGAAACACCATTCAATGGTGCATTATAATAGACCATAAAAAAAATTTCGACATATTTTGGACCAAAATGGTGTACCCCCCCCTTAATGAAAAAAACAATTAAGCATTATTCATAACATCAGTTTCCTACATTAATAAAAAAAACAATTAAGCATTATTCATAAAATCAGTTTCCTACATTAATAAAAAAAACAATTAAGCATTATTCATAAAATCAGTTTTGTACATTAATGAAAAAACAATTAAGCATTATTCATAAAATCAGTTTCGTACATTAATAAAAAAAACAATTAAGCATTATTCATAAAATCAGTTTCGTACATTAATGAAAAAACAATTAAGCATTATTCATAAAATCAGTTTCGTACATTAATGAAAAACAATTAAGCATTATTCATAACATCAGTTTCATACATTAATAAAAAAACAATTAAGCATTATTCATAAAATCAGTTTTGTACATTAATGAAAAAACAATTAAGCATTATTTATAACATCAGTTTTGTACATTAATGAAAAAAACAATTAAGCGTTATTCATAAAATCAGTTTTGTACATTAATGAAAAAACAATTAAGCATTATTCATAAAATCAGTTTCGTGCATTAATGAAAAAACAATTAAGCATTATTCATAAAATCAGTTTCGTACATTAATAAAAAAACAATTAAGCATTATTCATAAAATCAGTTTCCTACATTAATAAAAAAACAATTAAGCATTATTCATAAAATCAGTTTTGTACATTAATGAAAAACAATTAAGCGTTATTCATAAAATCAGTTTTGTACATTAATGAAAAAACAATTAAGCATTATTTATAACATCAGTTTTGTACATTAATGAAAAAAACAATTAAGCGTTATTCATAAAATCAGTTTTGTACATTAATGAAAAAACAATTAAGCATTATTCATAAAATCAGTTTCGTGCATTAATGAAAAAACAATTAAGCATTATTCATAAAATCAGTTTCGTACATTAATAAAAAAACAATTAAGCATTATTCATAAAATCAGTTTCGTACATTAATAAAAAAACAATTAAGCATTATTCATAAAATCAGTTTCCTACATTAATAAAAAAACAATTAAGCATTATTTATAACATCAGTTTTGTACATTAATGAAAAAAACAATTAAGCATTATTCATAAAATCAGTTTCCTACATTAATAAAAAAACAATTAAGCATTATTCATAAAATCAGTTTCGTACATTAATAAAAAAACAATTAAGCATTATTCATAAAATCAGTTTCCTACATTAATAAAAAAACAATTAAGCATTATTCATAAAATCAGTTTTGTACATTAATGAAAAACAATTAAGCGTTATTCATAAAATCAGTTTTGTACATTAATGAAAAAACAATTAAGCATTATTCATAACATCAGTTTCCTACATTAATAAAAAAAACAATTAAGCATTATTCATAAAATCAGTTTCGTACATTAATGAAAAAACAATTAAGCATTATTTATAACATCAGTTTCATACATTAATAAAAAAACAATTAAGCGTTATTCATAAAATCAGTTTTGTACATTAATAAAAAAAACAATTAAGCATTATTCATAACATCAGTTTTGTACATTAATGAAAAAACAATTAAGCATTATTCATAACATCAGTTTCCTACATTAATAAAAAAAACAATTAAGCATTATTCATAAAATCAGTTTCGTACATTAATGAAAAAACAATTAAGCATTATTCATAACATCAGTTTCCTACATTAATAAAAAAAACAATTAAGCATTATTCATAAAATCAGTTTCCTACATTAATAAAAAAACAATTAAGCGTTATTCATAAAATCAGTTTTGTACATTAATAAAAAAAACAATTAAGCATTATTCATAAAATCAGTTTCGTACATTAATGAAAAAACAATTAAGCATTATTCATAACATCAGTTTCCTACATTAATAAAAAAAACAATTACGCGTTATTCATAAAATCAGTTTCGTACATTAATGAAAAAACAATTAAGCATTATTTATAACATCAGTTTCATACATTAATAAAAAAACAATTAAGCATTATTCATAAAATCAGTTTCGTACATTAATAAAAAAACAATTAAGCATTATTCATAAAATCAGTTTCGTACATTAATGAAAAAACAATTAAGCATTATTTATAACATCAGTTTCATACATTAATAAAAAAACAATTAAGCATTATTCATAAAATCAGTTTCGTACATTAATAAAAAAACAATTAAGCATTATTCATAAAATCAGTTTCGTACATTAATGAAAAAACAATTAAGCATTATTCATAACATCAGTTTCCTACATTAATAAAAAAAACAATTAAGCATTATTCATAAAATCAGTTTCGTACATTAATGAAAAAACAATTAAGCATTATTTATAACATCAGTTTCATACATTAATAAAAAAACAATTAAGCGTTATTCATAAAATCAGTTTTGTACATTAATAAAAAAAACAATTAAGCATTATTCATAACATCAGTTTTGTACATTAATGAAAAAACAATTAAGCATTATTCATAACATCAGTTTCCTACATTAATAAAAAAAACAATTAAGCATTATTCATAAAATCAGTTTCGTACATTAATGAAAAAACAATTAAGCATTATTCATAACATCAGTTTCCTACATTAATAAAAAAAACAATTAAGCATTATTCATAAAATCAGTTTCGTACATTAATGAAAAAACAATTAAGCATTATTTATAACATCAGTTTCATACATTAATAAAAAAACAATTAAGCATTATTCATAAAATCAGTTTCGTACATTAATAAAAAAACAATTAAGCATTATTCATAAAATCAGTTTCGTACATTAATGAAAAAACAATTAAGCATTATTTATAACATCAGTTTCATACATTAATAAAAAAACAATTAAGCATTATTCATAAAATCAGTTTCGTACATTAATAAAAAAACAATTAAGCATTATTCATAAAATCAGTTTCGTACATTAATGAAAAAACAATTAAGCATTATTCATAACATCAGTTTCCTACATTAATAAAAAAAACAATTAAGCATTATTCATAAAATCAGTTTCGTACATTAATGAAAAAACAATTAAGCATTATTTATAACATCAGTTTCATACATTAATAAAAAAACAATTAAGCATTATTCATAAAATCAGTTTCCTACATTAATAAAAAAACAATTAAGCATTATTCATAAAATCAGTTTCGTACATTAATAAAAAAACAATTAAGCATTATTCATAAAATCAGTTTCCTACATTAATAAAAAAACAATTAAGCATTATTCATAACATCAGTTTTGTACATTAATGAAAAAACAATTAAGCATTATTCATAACATCAGTTTTGTACATTAATGAAAAAACAATTAAGCATTATTCATAACATCAGTTTCCTACATTAATAAAAAAAACAATTAAGCATTATTCATAAAATCAGTTTCGTACATTAATGAAAAAACAATTAAGCATTATTTATAACATCAGTTTCATACATTAATAAAAAAACAATTAAGCATTATTCATAAAATCAGTTTCCTACATTAATAAAAAAACAATTAAGCATTATTCATAAAATCAGTTTCGTACATTAATAAAAAAACAATTAAGCATTATTCATAAAATCAGTTTCCTACATTAATAAAAAAACAATTAAGCATTATTCATAAAATCAGTTTTGTACATTAATGAAAAACAATTAAGCGTTATTCATAAAATCAGTTTTGTACATTAATGAAAAAACAATTAAGCATTATTCATAACATCAGTTTCCTACATTAATAAAAAAAACAATTAAGCATTATTCATAAAATCAGTTTCGTACATTAATGAAAAAACAATTAAGCATTATTTATAACATCAGTTTCATACATTAATAAAAAAACAATTAAGCGTTATTCATAAAATCAGTTTTGTACATTAATGAAAAAAACAATTAAGCATTATTCATAAAATCAGTTTTGTACATTAATGAAAAAACAATTAAGCATTATTTATAACATCAGTTTCATACATTAATAAAAAAACAATTAAGCGTTATTCATAAAATCAGTTTTGTACATTAATGAAAAAACAATTAAGCATTATTCATAAAATCAGTTTCCTACATTAATAAAAAAACAATTAAGCATTATTCATAACATCAGTTTCCTACATTAATAAAAAAAACAATTAAGCATTATTCATAAAATCAGTTTCGTACATTAATGAAAAAACAATTAAGCATTATTTATAACATCAGTTTCATACATTAATAAAAAAACAATTAAGCATTATTCATAAAATCAGTTTTGTACATTAATGAAAAAACAATTAAGCATTATTCATAAAATCAGTTTCGTGCATTAATGAAAAAAACAATTAAGCATTATTCATAAAATCAGTTTCCTACATTAATAAAAAAACAATTAAGCATTATTCATAACATCAGTTTCCTACATTAATAAAAAAAACAATTAAGCATTATTCATAAAATCAGTTTCGTACATTAATGAAAAAACAATTAAGCATTATTTATAACATCAGTTTCATACATTAATAAAAAAACAATTAAGCGTTATTCATAAAATCAGTTTTGTACATTAATGAAAAAACAATTAAGCATTATTCATAAAATCAGTTTCCTACATTAATAAAAAAACAATTAAGCATTATTCATAACATCAGTTTCCTACATTAATAAAAAAAACAATTAAGCATTATTCATAAAATCAGTTTCGTACATTAATGAAAAAACAATTAAGCATTATTTATAACATCAGTTTCATACATTAATAAAAAAACAATTAAGCATTATTCATAAAATCAGTTTTGTACATTAATGAAAAAACAATTAAGCATTATTCATAAAATCAGTTTCGTGCATTAATGAAAAAAACAATTAAGCATTATTCATAAAATCAGTTTCCTACATTAATAAAAAAACAATTAAGCATTATTCATAACATCAGTTTCCTACATTAATAAAAAAAACAATTAAGCATTATTCATAAAATCAGTTTTGTACATTAATGAAAAAACAATTAAGCATTATTCATAAAATCAGTTTTGTACATTAATGAAAAAACAATTAAGCATTATTCATAAAATCAGTTTCGTACATTAATGAAAAAACAATTAAGCATTATTCATAAAATCAGTTTCGTACATTAATGAAAAAACAATTAAGCATTATTTATAACATCAGTTTTGTACATTAATGAAAAAAACAATTAAGTGTTATTCATAAAATCAGTTTCCTACATTAGCGCTTGGTAGCTTGAGTCAATTAAATCTTATATCAAAAGGAGTAAGCTTCAAAAGAGGACAATATTCATTACATCAATGATATCCTTTAAAGTTTTCGATTGCGACAATGGAACAATTACCAACGCAAAACATTATTTGTTTCTTATCCGAATTAGGTTCTGCGAGCAACTCGGCTGTTGCTATCTCTGGGTCATAGAGGTTATAAGCACTTCCCTGGATATCGACATGTTAGAGGAACAATCGAAAAAAGATTTACAGGGGCGCCTATCTCAACTACAGTTCATTATGGCGGCGATCATCAAGAAACAGATTACCAGACGCAGATGATACCGTGGTTCTAGGCCCTAAGGATGTACCGGTGGTAGCAAGTGGACAGGAGGGCCTACCATCGGACGGGTTTATTATACTTCACACCAAATGCCTCTCCTCCAGAAACTCTTGACATTGCTGTTGAGGACCCTGCAACAAGCATACACAAGTGGGTCTGTAAAAGTGAAAGACTTTGCAGTGACACAAGGTGACTATAACGAGGATAATGGTAGCATTACAGGTACCAATAGGCTTTTGTCCCCAGATACCAGTGCAGTTAGGTCTAAACCCACCCCCTCACCTGAAGACACAGGATAGGCCTACACCCACATCTACCCCACCTATAGATACTGTGGTAATTGAATAATTGAATGGGGATAATTAATGTCGTTTTTGTTTGTCTTGTTTGTGTTGTTTTTTGATTACTAGAGCTGTGCACTACTTTGGGCATAATGTGCTGATCATATGTTTATTGTTAGTTTGTGGGGTATAAGACTCTAGTGTTTTACCCATATTTTATGGATGTAGGACAATTCGGTCCCGGACAATTCGGTCAGGACAATTCGGTCATGGACATTCGGTCCCAAATTCGGTCCTAAATTCAGCAAAGTGTCCCTGAATCAGATCCAGCTGTTATATACGATAATGATTTAGGCTTGTTTAACCAACCAACAACACATACAGTAGGCCCTATACATATGAAATATTTAAACAAAATCAGTTTTAAACATTTTAAATATACTGTTACTATATACTGTAGTAAATAATTCACAAGCTCCATAAAAACACCATAGTCAATTTACCCATAGACCTTTAATGGTACTGAATGTCGCAAACAGGAGCTGCCTGTCATCACTGTCGGATTTCACCACGTTGGAGAAATGATTACTCTTCCACTATTATAATCGGTTCATCGATGTTTAACTACATCGATCCACGTAAGGTTTGATAATATGCATTCTACATAGGTTCATTCCTACTCCGGACTTACTTTCACCAAGGCTCCAAGTCCAAATGCGTTATCGAGATCGTAAATAACTTTTTTCGCTAACAAACTTGTACTTATGTGAAATAGCAAGTCACCAACACATCTAAACTCAACAAGGTAATGGAAATAATGTGGTGCTTACTGCGTGATATCGGTCGAGAGATGGGGCTAACGATAATACCAACATGGAGTGCATTCACCTCGCATAACATGATCTTGGAAAACGCATTTGCCCTAGACGGAATCCAGTTTTCGAGAAATGGTCTTACTGATGGACTTACTTAATTCTTACTGAAACAATAAGAGCCGCATTATACAAGCAGGCTCATTCGAAGTTTGTGGACATTGTTCGACGCTGAACCACGGTAAATACTGGCTGGGCCCAAACCGCGAATCACTTTCCTGGCGAGTACCACAGAGATACCTGCACACCCCAAATTCGAGCACTATTTGGGCCAATAAAGCTGCAGTATATTATAGACCCACCACTGCTGCAGGGGCACACTAGTTGTTTATTAGTCACATTTACAGTATTTATATATATTACAGTACATACAGCATTGTCGGTAGTTATTAGTGCATTCATAATGTTGTAAATATCTATCTTTATTAAAGTTTAGTAGTATTCAATATTTAGTATAATAGGCTATGCTTTTTAGTTTGGTTACATTGGTTCAGTACTGTATATTATAATGCATACGTACACACATGTAGCGGCATATATATAATTATTTTACGGTTTTATGATATTTTTAGTGTATTTTTTAGATAGCTTATGTTCGCACAAATTATTGGTAACATGTATTGTGTACACTGTCTTGGTGTTATTATTAATTTAATGTTATACCAAGTGCGCGAATAAAATGAATGATGAATGATGACGATGTTCTATTAAGGCAATTATTACTATTATTGACAATTATCCTTACATTTGTGAGGAGAGCCACTGATGATACTTTGTCTCCCAAATATCCATCAGCTCGTGTAAACGTTATTGGTTCCGGATACTCGCCAACAGTTAGAATACTGTAGTAGCTTGTAAAGTCGAGATCATAGATGATCCATGTGCCACTGTAAACACTATAAAAATAATCATTTGTAATGAAAAAAACGTTTGTATACACTAGATGATATCTATATACTGTACTATATACTCACCCCCGTATAAAAATACACTTTCCACTGTGGCTCGAAAGAACTTAGTCTTCAGGTGCCTGGAGAGATCTGATTTCCAGATGGTATCCATTTTTGATACAGCTACCCAAGCCTTTGCTTTCCTAACTTCTATGTCCTTTTTGCTACTCTCTATCCATGATCCAAGGTACTGGAAGTCATCGACTTTCCTTAGTTGATTATTATCAATGGTTGTCAAGTTTCCATCGACATTAAAGGTCATGAATTCGGTCTTTGTAGCATTTATATGCAATCCAACCTCGTTAGCAGCCCTCTCCACTGTATTTAGTAGAAGCTGCGCATCTGCTAGGGTATTAGAGAGCAGGGCGATGTCATCCGCAAAGTCAGTGTCTGTGACTGTAGTTGCCGGATATCTACTACTTCTGCGTTCTTGAAGTGTGAATCCCAGGTCTTCACCCTTTGTGGCCGTCCTCATTGCGTAATCCAGCACAATTACAAATAGTAATGGTGCTAATGTGTCACCTTGCAGTATGCCAGCCAGGATTGAGAAAAACTCAGTTTCACCATCTGGTGAGAGTACCTGCGCTTCTGTGTCACAATATAACAATCCAATGCCAGCAACAATTACTTCTGGTATTCCATAAGCTCTTAGGATTTCAAGCATTTTACCTCTATGGATGGAGTCGAATGCCTTCTTGAAGTCCTCAAAAGTCATGACAGCGTGGAGATTCTTTGACTTAATTCCTTCAATCAGTCTCCGTAGTGCAAGTATCTGAGCCATTGTTGATCTACTTGGTCGAAATCCGTTTTGGCTCTTACGCAGTAGTTTCTCTATGTGAGGCCTAATCCTATATAGAATCATTTTATTGTATATTTTGGCAGCTACCACAAGCAGACAGATCCCACGATAGTTTGTTGGTATGCCGAGGTCTCCTTTCTTGGGGAGAGGCTTTAGTTGACCTTTAGTCCAAATTGGTGGTGGCTTTTCCCCTTTTCTCATACTCATATCTTTCAGTTGCGAGAGTAAACCGCTTGTGGTCACAACTCCTGCAAGCGTCTTCGCAGGAGGTCGCCGTTGGCTGATTACCTTCCGCCGACCTTGTCAGCATTTCTAGCCGTTAGTTGGTTGATTACCTTCCGTCTATCCATGGCCTACAGCCCTGCTGCCGACTGTAGGGGTCCTTTTGTTACACCTTGAACCAAGTGTGCCTCTTGGGTTTGGTTACCTAACACTGGTAGAGGATAGATAGATATATTTATTTATACATTATGTAAAAACAATAACAAATACACCAAACAATGTACCGGTATAAAGGTATTGTTCAACAAAGGTATTACCCCTAAAGCTTTGCAGCTTATTTCCAAGGGGGTCCTTTATGTTACTTGGTTACAAATACAATATTACACTACGCTAACCTAAAACCAATATAAACGTAATTACACTATGTACATGTACAACTTCACCGAGAGCGTGACAATGCCCGACTCAACGATAAAGATGTAATGTACAGAACAATTTATTATAAAACGTAATTACAGTATAAATAGTAAATAATTAATAAACTTAATAACTTACTGTAGGACTATTGTACCTATTTTTACATTGCACACGGAGGTGAGATTTAACTGCAGATTTAAAAGAATGTTGATTATATAGGTTTTTAATTTCATTAGGCAGAGCGTTCCAATTTTTAATGCCGTTAAAAAAGAAAGTATCAGATTCGAAGGATTTACAATTCGGGAGGTAGAAGTTTCGGGAGGCACTAGCTCTGGTACTGTAAGAGTGTGTATCGCGTACTCTATTGAATTTTTCTTTTAGGTAATTGGGACATTTACCATTATACACTTTATGCACATGGTTAAGGCGTAGATGCTTAACTCTACTATCTAAGTTAAGTAGTCCAGATTCAGAAAAGTTATCTGGAGTTAGGTGGTGCCTAGGTTTGTAGTCTTTAATAAATCGTACTACTTTATTCTGAGCTACTTGTAATTTACATTTAAGCTGTTTGGTTAAGCCTTCATACCAAGTAGAGCATGCATAGTCCATGTGACACTGTATTAAAGAAGAGCAAAGTAACTTGCGGGAGTCGGTATTTAAACTATTTTTATTTCTGTATAGAAACCTAAGCCTACTGTTAACTTTCGAGAAAATGTTTTTCACTGTGCTTTCTCCTGATAAGCAGTTATCCAATATGGCGCCTAAATATTTAACTTCCTTTTTATTTTCAATCTTATGTCCATTACTAGTGACATCAAACTTAGTTACCTTCTTTAACTTTATTTTGGAACCAAACAAAATACTTTCAGTCGTACCGTAGTGAATGGATAGCTTATTATCAACCAACCACTCATTATTACAGGATTCTAGAACTGCACTTAACTTTTGGGAAATATGGATAGGATCTTTATGAGAGAAAATAAGAGCACTGTCGTCGGTATATAAAATGAGTTTAAAATCGGGATCTATACTACTTATCATATCATTTACATAGCATACAAAAAGCAGAGGACCTAATATACTACCTTGCGGTACACCACAGGTAATCTCTTGTACGTTAGACTGCGATTTGCTAATGACTACAGTTCGACCTCTGTCTGACAGGTAGGACTTGAACCAGTCTATAGAACCTACACCCATCAGGCCTAACTTACCAAGCAGAATTTCGTGATCTACAGTATCGAAAGCCTTTTGTAGATCCAACATTACCATACCAGTATATAAACCCTTTTCGTTATTACATCTAATTGTATCAGTTAAGTTAATAAGGCAAGTGTCTGTAGAATATGATTTACGAAATCCGGACTGAAGTTCATCGATCAGATTTAGCCTACTAAGATGTGCTTCCAGCTGTAGAAAAACAGAACGTTCTAGAATTTTAGATACAATACTTAAGATACTAACAGGTCTGTAATTACAGGGTTCTACTTTACTATTCTTTTTATACAGAGGAACAACCTTAGCTAATTTCAGTTCGTCTGGTACTGCATTATCTACGATAGAGTAATTAATAATAAAAGTAATAGGCACTTTAAGTACTTCAGCACCATCCTTAAGAAAACGGGTAGGTATTAGGTCTAGACCGGTACTTTTTGAGGCTGATAGGCTAAGTAGATTTTTAAAAACGAAATCCTCAGAAACGGGTTTTAAAAATAACTTTTCTGAATTTTGTAACTTTTCTAAATAAAAATTATTTAGAGTTTCGGACCCTATACTATATTTATTACTTGATAACGGTAACTTCTTAACTAAATTAGAGGCAACATTAGTAAAATAATTATTAAATAAATTACTAACTAGAGTATGATCATGAATCAGCTCACCGTTATCTTGCAGAACAATATTCGATTTAGATTTAAGGTTTTTATAACCTAATGATTTTAGGGTAGACCATAGACTTTTAGGATTATCTTTATTCTCACTTATTTTGTTGTACAAATATTCAGATTTAGCTTTTTTTATTTCCCGTTGGACAAGGTTTCTATATTTGCAATAATTATTATAATCAGCTAAAACACGGTATTTCCTAAATTTATACAAATAGTTATCTCTTTCTCTGATATTACTAAGAATACCGGAGGACATCCAGGGCTCAGTGTGTTGTTTAAGACTAATTTCTTTAATTGGTGCTACAGTATTAAGTGTCTTTAAAAATATATCTTTAAAAACAGTGTACGCAAGGTTAATGTTAGCGGCCTTTAAACAGGGTTCCCAGTCAGAATTAACTAACAAACTTAAAAAGCGTTCCTTGCTGTAATTTTTTTATAGACCTAACAGTTACTGTTTTATGATCCCCGAAAAAAGATTTTTGTGTCTTTCTTGTGCAAAAAACTATAAAATGATCGCTTAGACCTATATCACAGTAAGTTCAGTAGCACCTTGAGATGATTCGAAATGACTACCAGTAATCAGTTTGTGTCTGGCGAGGTAAAACTTTATGTCTCTCTTGGTTACACTTATAAACAAATAGTCTACTTATTCCAACAACATCATGATGTTCTGGTTTCTCAGAGAACTGTGCGACGATAGTTACAAGAAATGGGTTTACAAAAGAAATTCGACCCTAACCGCCTAGATGAGATAATTCACGATGTTCGTAAAATTCGCTTGTTGACATAAATTGGTAATGACTGTTTTAGAAAGGCCGGGCACTTTAAACTTCTTCTTTCAATAACGACATCGTTTATTGTTTTTTGTTATGAAAAGTCCATCTCTGTTACCAGCTCATTTACCATCTCAATTTGTTATAATTTAGTAGTAATTAAAAGTAAAAAGGCTTGGGTAGCTCTATCAAAAATGGATACCATCTGGAAATCAGATCTCTCCAGGCACCTGAAGACTAAGTTCTTTCGAGCCACAGTGGAAAGTGTATTTTTATACGGGGGTGAGACCTGGACACTGACTAAATCACTTGAACAACGAATTGATGGTTGCTACACAAGACTACTAAGGGCAGCCCTAAACATCAGCTGGAGACAACACATGACAAACGCCGAGCTTTATGGTACAATACCACCTGTATCAACCACCCTCCGTGAACGCAGATAAGATTCAGTGGGCACTGCTGGCGAAGTAAAGACGAGGTCATACCAGATCTACTTCTCTGGCAACCAAGTCATGGAAAGCGTAGTTGTGGACGACTGGCCATAACATATAGATCAACTTGAAAGGGATACTGAACTTGGGAGAAACGAAATTGCGACAACTATGGAGAATCGGGAAGCCTGGAAGGATCTCATTTCCACTGTCCGAGTTCGCTCGACCTAGTAGTAGTAGTAGTATAGTAGTAATAATAAGTCTGCCACTGAGATCTGCTTTTTTCCCACAATTTCTAAGGATATCATTTGTTTTGCTCTCTCTACAGAGGATTTGCCAGCCTCTGCAACCATGTCCTTTTCCTTGTATATGTTCATTGTTTTGGTTAGAAAAGCAGGTAACCAAAAAACAATTATATTGAAAAATACAAAACCAAGTAATATAACCATGTACATTACACAGTACATGTACAGTAACATAACCATGTAATAAATTTAATAATTGCAGGCATTGACGTGTAAATAAAACGAATGAAATATAACTGAGTAATGTTTTTATTGAAAAAATCATATTTTTCTGATGTACATCAATTCAATGTTATTTTAAAGTTCTAGAACTTTCGCAAAGATCAAGACGTTTAGGTAACTGCCCCCCCCCCCAAATTTTTCTACAAATCTTAATGAGATTTCATGAAATTTGAAACAGAGTCAGTCTCCCTCCTCCTTGCTGGGTGAGCCAGAATTTTTATTTTCACTTTCATTCTTTAGCTACAAGCGTTTAAAAAAGGTGTCTCCGGTGATATTTGACCAGTTACACTCCAGTTATTCTTCAACCTTATAGTGGTTTGTTGGTACTGATGGAAAGCTGGTCATGCAAGGATTACAAATGTATGCGGATTCAATTCCACTTCATTACCCACCAGGAAATGGGACTAGTGGCATTTTTGCAATATGTTGGGGATACGAGATTACCAATATTAATCTCGTATCATAACCAACATTGGGGGGGGGGGGGGGGGGGGGCACAAGCCCCAAAGCCACAGAGAAAGGTGAGAGGTCAAACCACCTCGAAGGTAAGACAGCTAGTAGAGGCTAGCAGCGGGGGGAGGGGGGGGGGGACACTCCCAGGGAGTGCCAAAGTGACAAGTAGTATATTAGCCAATAGTGGGGAGGGAAGCACGTGATAGGGAACAGGAAAGCATCCATTGGGTAGAGGGCTAAAGTAGAGTAGGAGGTGAACCAATATTCAATGTATTAATCATATATTATCTCACATTACTGGTTTACCGGTCAGTTGTGTTATTCAGTTTTGTTAGTGCAGACCGGTCATAGTTAATGACCGCCACCGCTATACCAGTAACAATTTATCTGTATTTTCTGCTTTATATTCAATACGTGCTATTACCGCCCATATTGAATTAATAATATCGAAAGACAACAGGAACTTTCACTGTTTTCCCAGACGGCCTCGGCCAAAGCCAGTAGCACGATCCCCAGCAGAATGGTGACGTGTACTTTAACAACCCGGTCGGGATCTCTGATCCCGTCACAGTCATTAACTGCCACCTGCCAATAAACTGTGACTGCAACAACAGAGCGAAAGGAAGATGAGCGATAGAGAACCCCGAGAGCCAGAGGGAGAGAGGATGCCGCCGCGGACCCCGTACGATACCAACCAAATGATCTGTGAGGCCGCGATGAGACGGTATCGGCCTGCCACACCAGATTCACCAACGAGAGACGATCCGGCTGCCTAAGCGGAGGGCGGCCGTCAACCACGAGAGGGAGAGGAGTCGACGCACGATGGCGGTCGGAGTACCGAAGTCGCCGGCCAGCCACAGGCCGAGGGCGATGGACGGCCCACCGGAACGGCGACGGTTGGGCCGCCGGTATGACGCCGGACGAGGAAAGGAGGAGGAGTCGGAGAAGAGGACGTCGGGACGAGTGATCGGCTACGACGGGCCTACAACGCCACCAAGAAGTTACTCAAGGAGGCCAAAGAAGGGAGAAAGGTAGACCAGCCTAAACTACATCAGAGGCTAGGTGAGTCGAATAAACATTTTCGATATTTAGTCCTTTTTGGACAGGGAGAACTGGCGAGTGAGAGAGCGAGGGGGGTCGCCACCGAACTGTTTGAATTGTGGCGATCCGGGATAATGGAGCCTGAAGTAGTGTACGTAAGGCCTTACTTAGTGGATGCTAGGGGAATTAAGTTAGTGGGTTGGGCGGACCCGCACGACGGCGAACCCGAGGTTAACCCCGAGGATTCGGTGTCGTCAGTTAGCGAGAACCCCAGAAAGCAGGGGAAAGTTAGTAGGACGGAGAGGCGATGGGAGTCCGTTGCGAGTGAAAAGTCCGCTACATCCTCCGCAAAAGCAAGAAGGGTGTTAGAGAAAGATCTGGCGTGTCAACTAGACCTTGTGGCGCTGGATCAGCAGGATTTGGAGAGGCAACTGGACAAGGGAACCGCGTTATTAGAGAAAGAGAGAGAGTTAGCGAGGGAATGTAAGGAGAGGGCAGAGAGGGTGGCGAGAAACAATCAAAAAGTAAACAAAAAGTAATAATAATACTTTAGAAGGAATTAATATTAATAGTACCGTAGTAGACAACCCTAATCAAACCTTCGTTGCAGGAAATAATATTTTACCCGGTAATAATAATTTTGACCTAAATGTGCAAAATAATCCAAATAATAATATTAATTCAAACGTACAAAATAATCCAAATAATAATATAAATTCAAACGTACAAAATAATCCAAATAATAATACTAATTTAAACGCAGAAAATAATCCAAATAATAATACTCATTTAAATGTACAAATCAATCCAAATAATAACCTCAATTCCGAACAAATTAATTTAAATAATTTAGATAACTTAGATAACGGTTATTGATATATTGATATATATATTATTGATAACAGTGCTATTAATATGAACGTAGGGGATACAGGTGATCCGACCAGCGAGAGCCTACAAGGCCATGTAATTACGCAGGGAGTAGCGGGGGGGGGGGGGGGGGGGGGGGGGTGAGTCAACCCGATGGGAGCCTGCAAGGCCACGTAGTTAGGCAGGGAGTAGCCGGGGTGAGTCACCCCAACGGGAGCCTGCAAGGCCATGTAGTTAGTCAGGGAGTAGCGGGGGTGAGTCAACCCGACGGGAGCCTGCAAGGCCACGCAGTTGCACAGGGAGAGGTGGGGGTGAGTAGACCCAGCCGGAGTAGAGACAATGCTCGACTAGAGAGGGGCATAGAAACGAAGTAGGAAGTAGTGAAGTAAGAGGTGGCGAATGGGGGGGCTACGGGCACCCCACCACGAGAGATTAGTGGCGAGAGGGTGGGGGCAGAGAATGTCCCACAAGCATCGGCAGATAATGCGCGGGGCGAGTTAGGTGAACCGCGGCATCTGACGACGGAGAATAGTAGGGGGATTGCGAGTATCCCCAGGAGCGTCCAACCGACTAGAGAGAGAGAGAGGCAAGAGAGACAAGACGTCGAGCCCAGTCGGAAGATGGAAGAAGAACAGTAGAGTTTATCCAGGAGGTTGAAGAGAGATCTCACAAAAGGGATTGCTACACTGAAGAGAGAAGAAGTGAAGAGAATAGAAGAAGCATTGCTACGAGACACTGGAGAGCAAGGACGGACAGCGAACCGTCAGTAGCAGAAATGGAGTTGGAGAGTCAGTGGGGTCGGACTCCGGGAGATTGCCGTCGCCCTGGAGAGATGCAGCCTGGCGAGATATACCATACGCCGGGAGAAGGGTACAGGATGTACCGGTACGAGGATGAGGACAGTAGAGGGGATCGAATAGAAACTTCCCGATGGGATATAGCTGCCGATCGAGAGTACGGTAGTCGCGGGGAGGACTTCTTGGAACATTCGAGAAGATTAAACTTCGGTCCGGAAGAACACAGGCAGAGTGCAGGATATACTGTAGGCCTTACTGCACATACTATAGGCCATGCTGGAAGAGATGGTGTAGGCGATAGGGTAGCGCGAACAACGGGATTAGATCCAGAAGTCGCGGCGTACATACTGGTAGGTAGGCAAGAAGTGGATAGGCCTATACCGGTACCTACACACCAGTATGACTATAATATGCAGGGATATAACATATACCCAGGGGAGGGAGAGTTATTGCCGATAGGTGTGTGGGCCCCAATATATTAACATCAACCCCAATACCAAACATAACACCGGGGGGGGGGGGGGGGGGGGGTGACATTCCCCCATTACGATATCAGCAATACACTCAACCGAGAATAAAAACCCCGAACCCCTTGGATCAGAATAGATCATGCGATACGGAGATATGGAGGGGGCCGTTACCCCCAATGATATATCCAACACAGAAAAAATCGACAGGCCCGATGGGCGAACCGCACCCAACAGGAGAGTCTGTACAGCACCTATCTAACCCATTAGAAGCACAGGCGATGGGAATGGCAACACTTATCGATGCGCTTAAGACCAGGATGGAGCTGCCACCAGTGGAGCCATTTAAATTCAATGGAAGCAGACCGGAAGAATACCTACAATTCTGACACATGTACAGTAATGAAATATTAACTAAAAATCTGATGCAGGCGGAGTGCCTAAAATATTTACAAGTTTACACAGGGGGCCCAGCCTACAATATCGTGAGGCAGTGCAGTATCAAGGTATCGAGGGCGGCTTCACGACTGCATGGCGGGCCCTAGACAGGGAATACGGACACCCTGCCAAGATCATCCGGCAAACCTTGAGGGGAATAACATCGGGTGGCCTACAGGATAACCCTGTTAGTATAAAGAGTTTCGCGAATAAGGTCGAGAAGGCGCTGATCGTGCTAAAGACCTTGGATGCGCCACACGAACTCAACGCATCGAATAACATCACCACGATAGCACAGGCACTGCCAATATGGCTAAGGAACAAATGGAGGAAGATCACCTTCTCCACCCGGGAGAAGAAAGGTGCGGAACCGGGCCTAAAGGAAATATCGAACTTCCTCAATCACGAAGCGGAGTTGATTACAGACCCAGTCTACAGTGAGGATAGTTTGGGGAAGGCGCCGAAAGCCGAATACAACAGGCCAAAACCCAAACATATTCCGGCAGATTCATTCCCGAGAGTGAAACAGTCGCTACCACATGCAGCGACACAGGGGACTATAAGTCCACAGTTAGCTGGAAGTAGGGCCACACCGTGGCAGGGACAGAAACAAAATAACAACACGAACAAATATAATCCCAACACACCCAGTAGGCCGAGTCCAAATAACCAAAACACTAAACTGGTAGATATGAATCTATGCGCAACACATGAAGGGCTATACAGGGAATGCTACAATCCAGTATATGAATGTCAATTGCATAGGGATGGAACCCATAAGACCATGAGTTGTAAGCATTGGCAAGAGTTGCCTAAACAAGATCGTGTAGCCTACGCGGATACAAACGGACTATGTCATCGATGTGTGGTAGAAGGACACAGATTCGGAGAGTAAAGAGAAACACCGATAGGAGACGATGAGACTGGAGGCCAAACTATGGCTATGAGCACGACGGGAGCAAGGAGAAAGAGGAAAGTACTACTCGGGGTAGTACCAGTGAGGATAACAGGAAAGGGCGGCCAATCAGTCACGACATTGATGCTGGTCGACAGCGGAGCAGCCTTCACGCTGGTGGAGAATTGGGTGTCTGAAGAGATAGGGTTACAGACGAGGCCGAGTAGGATGGCAGTAACTACTATCTCGAGCAAGGATGAGGTCCTGGAGATGAGAACGGGATGGTGCGAGATATCAGCAATAGCACCAGGATGTGATTATGGGGCGACCATCGACCCCATTCAGATAATAGAATCGATCAACATAAATGCCAGGCGACCAACTATGACCGAGGTCGAGCAATACCGATTCCTGGACGAAATCGATTTCTCAATACCGGAAGTGGACATCTCGAGGGTATCCGTCATAGTCGGAATGGATTGTCCGACGGCCCACGAGAGAGTATGGACCATATTCGGAGAGAATAAGTAGCGGCAAATCGACGGCGATTCTCACGCCATTCGGATGGTTGCGTAGCGGCCCAATCAAAACCAAGATTCCATTCAGGGTATCGGAGACATCAGGGTGCATGCTATCAGGCACCGTTGAGGACGTAAAGGAGAAACCAGAGACGGGCAATGGGGAGGTCCCATGTGAGAAGCGGCCTGGGGAAGGATACCAGGAGTTGGATATGGATCTGGAACCACGCATAGTGGAGCGTGGTGAAAGGATAGAGGATAGTTCCAGAGAAATACCGTCGGTAGATGAATTAGGAGGGGAAGCAACAGCAAGAGAGTGGGCGGAGGAGAATGGATTTGACGCGGAAGACTTAGAGACGATGGGATGGAACAAGGATGTCCCCGGCAAGTATCGGTATGAGGAAGGAGAAGAGTGGACGGCGAGATGTCCAGAGAAGTTTCCGGAGGAGACACCGGTCCGGTTGAGAGGCATACCGAAAAGGGGGAGGTCAAATAAGAAGACAGGGTGGAAAGGGATAGGATTACTATTATCCATTCTGTTTTATCTATTCTTTCGATTTCTTTTCATTCTACCGCCAGGTGACGACAAGATGAAGGGTGGCCTTTTGCTGCCAGGGGACCATGAGGAAATCAAGAAGGCGACCGAAAGACCCGATTTTAGGGTGGTGGAGGAGGGAGAATCAATTCCTAGAGAGTTGGAATTGACAAGGAGAGTGTGGCGAAGGATAAGAGGATCTACAGGGGGGCAGTGGGAGTGTGCCTGATGGAAGAATCGGCCTTGAAGTTTAGTCGTCCATTATGTTGGACTGAGGGGTGTGGGAATGAGGGCGAGATGCCCTTCCCACACAAAATATAAAATAAATAATAAGAAAATAATAAAATAAGTAGTTGTTACTTGGTGACGGGTGGTGACGAATACTACTCTTGCATTAGGCTATGTAGTTACAATGTTAATGGATTATTTTCATTATTAAAAAAATAAAAAACCGTAAAAAAAAAAAAAAAAAAAAAAAAAGTAGTGAGATAATAGAAAGTTAGAAAGTAATAGTAGTAGATAGTACGTAGCACTAAGTAAGTAGGCAGAAGTTAGGGAGTGTGGTACATTGACATACCACGAGAGTAGTAGGGTACATAGTACCGTAGGGAGAAGTCGGGGAGTGTGGTATATTGACATACCACGAAAGTAGTGGCAGGGTACATAGTACCGCTGGTAGGAGTTAGAAGTATAGGGAGTGTGGTATATAAACATACCACGAGAGTAGTGGCAGGGTACATAGTACCGCTGGTAGAAGTTAGAAGTTAGGGAGTGTGGTATATAAACATACCACGAGAGTAGTGGCAGGGTACATAGTACCACTGGTAGAAGTAAGAGTTAGAAGTTAGTAGAAGTTAGTAAGAGTAAGAGGCTCGTTAGAAGTTAGATAATAGGGAGTGTGGTATATAGACATACCACGAGAGTAGTAGTGGGGTACATAGTACCGAGAGAGTTCGAGGTTGTGGGCACCAAAAGCGCCACGTAGTAAGAGTGTAGAGGGTATGGTGTGTAGGTATACCATAGAAGTAGTGGCAGAGGGGTTGTGGACACCAAAAGCGCCAAGTAGTAAGAGAGTAGAGGGTATGGTATGTAGGTATACCATAGAAGTAGTAGCAGAGGGGTTGTGGGCACCGAAAGCGCCACGTAGTAAGAGAGTAGAGGTTATGGTATGTAGGTATACCATAGAAGTAGTAGCAGAGGGGTTGTGGGCACCGAAAGCGCCACATAGTAAGAGAGTAGAGGGTATGTTATGTAGGTATACCATAGAAGTAGTAGCAGAGGGGTTGTGGGCACCGAAAGTGCCACATAGTAAGAGAGTAGAGGGTATGGTATGTAGGTATACCATAGAGCTAGTAGCAGAGGGGTTGTGGGCACCGAAAGCGCCACGTAGTGAGAGTGAAGGGTGTGGTATTTTGGTATACCATAGTAGCAGTATTAGGGTACATAGTACCATATAAGTTGTGGGCACCGAGAGCGCCACGTAGTAAGAAAGTAAAGGGTATTTAGGCATAGCATAGTAGTGGTACGGTACATAGTAAGAAGGAAGTAGCAAGGTAGATAGGATGATAGCACAGACAGGGGTAACATAAGAAAAATAAATAAAACCAAGAAAAATTGGCACTTTGGGAGTGGTAGAGAACACAGGACATTGTGGAGCAGTGGGGATGGGCCAACTCATGGGCATTGTCTGCCACAAGCAGATGGACTGGGGCAAGTTCCGGGAGGAGCACGGAGCGGGCACGGGACATTGTGGAGCAGTGGCAATGGGCCAGCTCATGATGCTTGTCTGCCACAAGCCGATGGACTGGGGTAAGTTCCGAGAGGAGTATGAGAGGAGTACAAGGGAAGTATGGAGAGGAGGTGTTGGCACGTGAGGAAGTGAGAGGAGTGTAATACAAGTTTAGGGAGCGAGCAGTAAGAGAGAGAGTAAGGGACAACGAGGTCCATGAGAGAGAGAGTAAGGGATAGAGGGGTCCGAGAGTGAGATTAGAGGGAAATTAGAGTGAGGTTTTTTTGAAAATTGTGTGAAGAGAGTCCACAATTGTCTCGAACAGAGACGTCAGATATCTTGGTGCAACATAGGGTATCAATATCATACCCAGGGGGGGCGGCCTGGAAAGCCAACCCCGAGAAAAGAACTCCACCCCACACCCGATAGTAGATTGGGTTCCAGCGGAATTGAAGCGCACTTGAGGTTGATATTATCTTCTCACCGGGAAGATAGCATGGGGGGGAGTGTAAGCGGATTCAATTCCACTTCATTACCCACCAGAAAATGGGACTAGTGGCATTTTAGCATTATGTTGGGGATACGAGATTACCAATATTAATCTCGTATCATAACCAACATTGGGGGGGGGGGGGGGCGACACAAGCCCCAAAGCCACAGAGAAAGGTGAGAGGTCAAACCACCTCGGAGGGAAGACAGCTAGTAGAGGCTAGCAGCGGGGGGGGGGGGGGGGGGGGGGGGGGGTAACACTCCCAGGGAGTGCCAAAGTGACAAGTAGTATATTAGCCAATAGTGGGGAGGGAAGCACGTGATAGGGAACATGAAAGCATCCATTGGGTAGAGGGCTAAAGTAGAGTAGGAGGTGAACCAATTATTGAATTGAATCAATTATATTATCTCACATTACTGGTTTACCGGTAATTTGTGTTATTCAGTTTAGTCAGTGCAGACCGGTCATAGTTAATGACAGCCACCGCTATACCGGTAACAATTTATCTGTATTTTCAGCTTTATATTCAATACGTGCTATTACCGCCCATATTAATTAATATCGAAAGACAACATGAACTTTCACTGTTTTCCCAGACGGCCTCGGCCAAATCCAGTAGCACGATCCCCAGCAGAACGGTGACGCGTACATTAACAACCCGGTCGGGATCTCTGATCCCGTCACAACAAATATGTAAAAACATTTGAATTTGGTTAGGAAATAGCTGAGATATGAGCGTTCAAATGTTGCATTGTTTTGCATCTGCTTGAGGCTATTTTATTCTATTAAATAAAAATACCATATTCTAGAACATTTTGTTTAATCATGAATAGCATATTCCACGACATGGTGTAGTATTGGTAAACACAAAATATCGAAAAAATCGAAATTTCGCGATCTTCGACGAAGAAATGTTCAAAATCGTTGCCTTACTCATCCGTGACCATACATATAAACTATATATTTCCTACTGTAAACTACAACTGTGTAAGAATTCGTTTAACTATCGTATTGTGCCAATTTGGAATTCCTTTTCTCACGTTATTGTATGTGCTAAAAATTTGCAAATTTGGTTAATTCATATAATTCAGTCACTATTTAATATACTAATTAATTATATTATTTTTTTTACATCATTTTTAAATTGGTAATGCAGAAATACATTTGTACTGTTTTTATTTCTATACGTTTTACTATATTTTATCATATTCGGTTTGTGTTTTTATTTATAATTTTTCGTTGATTGTGTTGTGGTACTACTACTACTAGGTCGAGAGAACTCGGTCAGTGGAAATGAGATCCTTCCAGGCTTCCCGATTCTCCATAGTTGTCGCAATTTCGTTTCTCCCAAGTTTAGTATCCCTTTCAAGTTGATCTATATATGTTATGGCAGGTCGTCCACGACTACGCTTTCCATGAGTTGGTTGCCAGAGAAGTAGATCTGGTATGACCTCGACTTTACTTCGCCAGCAGTGCCCACTGAATCTTAATCTGCGTTCACGGAGGGTGGTTGATACAGGAGGTATTGTACCATAAAGGTCGGCGTTTGTCATGTGTTGTCTCCAGCTCATGTTTATGGCTGCCCTTAGTAGTCTTGTGTAGCAACCATCAATTCGTTGTTCAAGTGATTTAGTCAGTGTCCAGGTCTCACCCCCGTATAAAAATACACTTTCCACTGTGGCTCGAAAGAACTTGGTCATCAGGTGCCTGGAGAGATCTGATTTCCAGATGGTATCCATTTTTGATAGAGCTACCCAAGCCTTTGCTTTCCTAACTTCTATGTCCTTTTTGCTACTCTCTATCCATGATCCAAGGTACTGGAAGTGTGTTGTGGTGTTGTGGTAAATAGTTAATATTGTATTATGTTATTGAGTATTAAATAAATAAAAAGGTTAAGTTGCACTTATCGGGATCTGCCACCAACTTATTCGTTATAAATTCTCGTAGGACTGATTTGGTTCAGTTCCTGTTCATGACTATGATGGAGTGAATGAGCCTCAAAAACTTGGTATTTTAAATATCTCAAGGGGCACCAACTGCTCCACTGGTACCATTATATTAGTCTTAATAAGCTAATAATAATAATGATAGTAATAATAATAATATTAATAGTCTTAATACTCTAAGCAGAAAACTTGACTTCAGCAAAGAAGATGTATTTAATATATTTTCAGGTGGACTATCAATGGATGTGCTTCTTGCTATGAAGACTTAATCAAGCAGCATTAGAAGTTGCTCAGAATAAAGGAGTACGATTTATTAAAGACTACAAACCTAGGCACCACATCAGATTACTTTTCTGAAACTGGACTAATTAACTTAGGTAGTAGAGTTAGCAGCTGTGCCTTAACCATGTGCATAAAGTGTTTGTTTAATGGTAAGTGCCTTTTGATCCCAAACAAAGTCTCAAACTTTCACCTCCCTAGTTGTAAATCTTTTGGAACAGTACAAATGGGAACACATTGTCTGAAGAATTATAAAATCCTAGGTAATCAAGATTATTTTAAAACCAACCCTATCCTATATCCCTAACCCCCCTCCCCCCCACCAACACCCCCCCCCCCCCCCCCACCCCACCTTCCCCAACCCCAAACCCACCCCGCCCTATACACTTACATGACTGATGAAATAACATTGTTGAATTCCAATGAGGTTAGTTCAGCTTGGCTGTGTGATCCATACATTATCAAACTACGTCCAGTAAAGTCTTCATGCTCAAATACTTCTATTTTACCTGGAAGAAATTAAATAGAGTTCTAAATCTCTTTGTTTGTAGAAATAAAGCGATCTTATGAATTGTGGAGCTTAATATAAATTTTAGTTTCTTTTTATTTTCTCTAATTAATCTATAACTGTATTTTCTGTAATAAATATTTTCATCATTATGTGCAAAGTAGCACTTTGCAACGTTTTATGCAACATTTTAATAATGTACTATTTTGAATATAAGTGAAATTTGTTACAGTATTAATTATACACTTATATATATTTATAATGTTTATTGTTATGTTACAGTTTCTCATGCATGGATGTGATAAATCTTTGATCCATCTTGGACTTGGTCGACTGAAGTAAACTGAGTCACCGCCTGTGTACGTTCAGTTTTACGTTCGCCATCTTCATTGCTCATTCTCTCTAAAGTGTCTTCTATTTGACTTTCAGACATGGCTCATCAGGCTACATCATGTAGGACACATTTTAATCCAATTATCTACAGCCAAAACCACCAAAACACACACACACACATACATATAAACAAAATAGTATAGTATTCCAGATCAAATATGCAATCATTTCCTTAGCAACACTAAATAATGAAAAAAATTGATAATTTATCTAGGGCATGGTTGCTAAATATAAAAAAATAAGTATCTTATATCTTTAATAAAGTGTACATGTTGTTTAAAATGCGTTCCTATTACTTTATTTTTTTTTATATTTAGCATCCATGCCCTAGATAAATTATCCCATTTAGTGTTGCTAAGGAAGTGATTGCTTATTTGATCTGGAATGCAATGCTGTAGTTAATTAGATTAAAATGTGTCTTGGACGGGTTAGTGTAGCTGATGAGCCAAATCCCGGCGAAACACATATGCAAACATATATGCGAAACTCAATTAATTTTACTTGCTTGAAATTTGTCTGTCAAAAATATATTTTCAAAATTATTATGCACCGGATCATGCTGATTGTAAGCGGATTCAATTCCCTACATCACCCACCGAGAATGGGAATAGTGGCATTTTACCAATATAGTTGGCGATGCGAGAATACCAATAATAATCTCGCCTCATAACCAACTGGGGGGGGGGGGGGGGCAACACACGCCATAAGCCACTACTACTACTAGGATCGGCATGCTGCATTGCAGCTGCATTTTTAAGAATGCTGTGCCGGCTTATCGACAAAATTTCACCGCCACAACTCCCTATCACCCATGACATTTGCTAAATCATCCGCATCTTCAAGGCCAGTGTCCTTTAAGATGCGTCTCAAGAAAGTCATGGGCTGTCCACCATGCTTATTCACTCCATGAGGCAGCCAAAGTACAAGATTATGTACTGGCTGGTCCTCACGGCGAAAGCAATGTCCTGCAAAGCGGATGCGATTTTGTTCTAGTGTCAAGCTTTGGGGAACCAATGAGACACCTCCAATGTTATATAGTGTCTGGTTGGAGATGTGTGCATTGTACTTGACACAATGAACCCGGCGTAGCATTCTTGTGAATGTGCCAACCAGAGATTTGGTGTCCTCAGCAGTTAGAGCCCAGCATGGACTCCCATAGAGGAGTACTGGAACTACTGCTGCTCTAAATAATCGGACCTTAAGTTTCCGATTAATTCTCGACGGAAAGGGTCAAGGCTGCCCATGCCCTTCCCTTACGTATTCGAAAGTCCTCACCTGACTTCCGGATCCATGATCCCAGGTAACAGAAGTCATCCACATGCTCAAGCATACCATCTTTTGAGCTTATGCTCATCCGATCAGAGACTTGCTGAGGACTTTCAAAGTTAACTGTCAAAATTTTGGTCTTTCTGGAGTTAATAAAAAGATCAACACTAGAAGCAGCATATCACACGCCATAAGCCACAGAGAGAGGTGAGAGGTCAAACCACCTCAGAGCGACAAACCAGCTAGTGAGGCTAGCAGCAGGGGGTAACACCAACAGGGAGTCGCGAGGTGAGAATTAATAGCTAAGCCAATAGCTGGCGGGTAAGTAGATTGGGAGGATAGGAGCGCATCCATTGAGTACCAGAGGCCACACAGTAGTGTATGGCTGAAACCAATATGTGTCAATTATATAATCATTCTAATTACTGATTACCGGCCAGTTGATTTCCTCACGGTTGCAAACCGGCATAGTTTTTGACCGTCATCATCTTTATTGTTGCTGTTAGTATACTGTTACACAATTATCTCATAATTATCAGTCTGACTGTGCTATTATCGCTGTGATCATTAATACTGAGAAATGAACTATATTGTTTTCCATCGGCCTTCGGCCAAAGATATTATCCAGTTAGTCTAGCAGCCCAGCGACAAAGCGACGCGTACAATCTATACCGGTCGGGAGCTGAACTGCATCAGTCCCGTCACACTGAACATGGTTGTTTATAATGCGTTCCTATTACTTATTTTTTTATAGTATATATACATATATAAAATACTCTAAGGAATGATCATGGGTGATCATCAACATTAAAAATCCTCCTCACTGTTTTCCAGTGTGGGGCCAAGTTACCTTGAAAAATGTAACTTGATTACTTTATTAAAAGTGCTGTCCCATCCGGAAATGGAACCAGGAGTGAAATCCCAGGAATTTCATAAGGAATCAAAATTAAAAATATGCATAATTTACCTTGAATAACGTTAACTTCTTCGCAGATGATTTTCACAGATTCGATAGTGTCCTGTCCAACTGGATAGAGGGAGCTGTAGTCCACGTACGTTCCAGGGTAAAGAATCTTAGTATAAAGAGAAGATCCATAGTTGACATCTCTGCAAAGCATTGAAATATTAATTAGCTATAAATAATTAATATGAAGTGTACAAAAATGTCTGACAGCTGAAAGGCCTACTGGCAGCTGAAAGGCCTACTGTAATCTTACGGATAATATCATAAGATTGCCGCTAAACCCAATGACATGAACCCCCGCTGTGGCTATACCCTGCTACCTGATACGTTTAGGCAGTTATGCCGGCGTGTTGCGGGCAGATGTCACAAAAGATGTCGCTGATGTATACAAAGTCCGTATGCAAAGATGGGACATTAGAGATAGGAAAGCATCCACTGGGTACAGAGGGCCAAGTACAGTAGAAGGTGAAACCAATAATTAATGTGTGTTAATCATATATTATCTTACATTACTGATTTACCGGTCAGTTGAGTTATTCAGTTCAGTCAGTACAGACCGGTCATAGTTAATGACCATCATCGCCATTAACAGTAATTAATCTGTATTTTCTGCTTTATTCATTTATCAGTACCGACGTGCTATTGTCGCCTATGTTAATCAATATTGAGAGACAACAGAAACTCTTATTGTTTTCCCCAACGGCATTCGGCCAAGCGATCGCCAAGCAGAATGGTGACGCGTACATTTCTAACCCGGTCGGGATCTCTGATCCCGTCACAGTCATTAACTTTCCGAGTCTAACTGCCAACAAACTGTGACTGCAAGGAAGAGAGATCGAGATGAGCGAACAGGGGTCCCGAATACTGGAGGGAGAGAGGAAACCGCCATGGACCCCGGACGACACCAACCAAATGATCCGTGAGGCCACGATGCGACGGTATCAGCCTGCCACACCGGATTCGCCGACGAGAGACGATCCGGCTACCCAAGCGGAGGGCGGCCGTCAACCACGAGGGAGAGACGAGTCGACGCACGACGGCGGTCGGAGTACCGAATTCGCCGGCCAGCTGCAGGCCGAGGGCGACGGACGCCCCACTGGAACGGCGACGGTGGGGCCGCCGGTACGATGCCGGATGAGGAGAGGAGGCGAAGTCGGCGAAGAGGACGTCAGGACGAGTGATCGGTTATGACGGGCCTACAACGCCACCAAGAAACTACTTAAGGATGCCAAAGAAGGGAGAAAGGTAGACCAGCCTAAACTATATCAGAGGCTAGGTGAGTCGAATAAACACTTTCGCTATTTAGTCCGTTTTGGACAGGGAGAACTGGCCAGTGAGAGAGTGAGGGGGGTCGCCATGGAACTGTTGCGAAAATTGTGGCGATCCGGGGTAATGGAGCCAGACATGGTGTACGTAGGGCCTTACTTAGTGGATGCTTATGGCATACTTTTAGTATTAAAACCCCATTTTATTATTTACTCATATTTTTTAAGGAAAATAATTTTGTACTTATATTTTTATAAGAGTCTCTAATTCAAAGAATTATGTTCTCATTTTAAAATGAGTACACCATTAATTCGGAACATCTTTCAAATTTGTACTCATATTTTTATAAGAGTCACTAATTCAAAGAATTATGTTCTCATTTTAAAATGAGTACACCATTAATTCGGAAAATCTTTTAATTTGTACTCATATTTTTATAAGAGTCACTAATTCAAAGAATTATGTTCTCATTTTAAAATGAGTACACCATTAATTCGGAAAACCTTGCAATTTTGTACTCATATTTTAGCCAATCGCGAATTTGCGCCTCATCTTTTAATAATTGTCACCCATCTTTTAACCAATCACAAATTTGCGCCTCATCTTCGAATAATTGCCACCCATCTTTTAGCCAATCGCGAATTTGCGCCTCATCTTTGAAAATATGTCACCCATGTTTTAGCCAATCACGAATGACATAATTTTTATGTATTTAAAAAACCCTTTTAATATTTGTTATGATTATTATTTTGCTATTTTATTATTATTAAGGTTATTTAAATTGTTGTTTTTATATTGTAAATTTGATTTCATCATTGCCACTTTATAGTAGTTTAGTTTTTATTGTTTATCATGGAAACTCCGGCAAGTATATTTGTCAACCATTTGGAACATATCATAACCGAATGCGAACGTGTTTTAAAACCTGATTACTCACCTCAATTAATTAATGACGAATTCAAGGAGTACCTATTAGCTAAACTCACCAATATATGTAATTGCTTAACTATGATAAAGGAATCTAATAATTTGACAGCTCATGATTCAGCAATTGTTGAGTATCTGACATATGTTCAATACCTACAAGTTCGTATCGCCAACTTGTACATAAGGGTCAGTCCTGATTGTACTTCTTTGTTTAATCATGTTCTCACACATAATGGTCCGGGACCTGACAATACGGGGAGACCAAGATACGACGTTACTAAGTCTCAACTTGAATACCTCAAAGAGGCGGGATTTAACTGGACTCAGATTGCTGCGATATTTGGAGTGAGTCGATCAACTATTATGGACCGAGTTCGTCAATTTGGTTTGGGAGTTCGAAACTTGTATCGCAATACGTTAGAGAATGAAAACCAAATTAAAGAAGTTATTGGTGAAATTCATCAACAATTCCCTTATGCGGGATGTAGATTCGTGTATGCCATGCTACGAAGTCAAAATATGTTCATCGCGCTTCGACATGTTCATCGTGTCTTAAGGGAAATCGACCCCATTTTATCAGCAGCAAGGTGGCGAGCGCTTGTGGTCCGACGACGATATAATGTAAAGGGTGCCAATTCTTTATGGCACATCGATGGCCATCATAGCCTTATAAGGTGGAACTTCGTAATACATGGTTAGTACTTTCGAAAAAGCGAAAAAAAACAAAAAAATGTTATTTTAGCCACGACTTTTGTAGTTTTTTTTGTTGTTGAAAGCCACTTTAAAAAAAAACATTAATATCTCGGATCGATAACTAAAGCTGAAGTGAAATAGCAAAATAGGTAATATAGGCCCTGTTATGATATTATATATATTCTAGAATATTAAATGTTGATGGAATTTTAAAATTTCAATGTTGATGGAAACCGAAATTTCATGATTGTTTACAATTGAATGTTTTCGCTAATTTGACTGTACTAGGTGGGGTTGATGGATTTTCCCGTCTGATTACATACCTTTATGCATCGGGTAACAACTGTGCTGCAACTGTTTTGCCATTGTTCGAGGAAGCAGTTAGGAAATACGGCCTCCCTTCAAGGGTGAGAGGAGATAAGGGATGGGAAAATAGACTGGTCGCCGAATATATGATAAGTCATCGAGGCACAAATCGAGGAAGCTTTATTGCAGGGAAAAGTACTCACAATCAAAGGATAGAACGCTTATGGAGAGATGTATTCCGTACAGTTGTTATTGTTTATTATGAGCTGTTTTTTTGGCTAGAAGACAACTCCCATTTAGATCCCTCCTCTGTCGATGATATATATTGTTTGCATATTACTTACAAGAAACAAATAAACGCGGCTCTAGAAAGATTTGTAATTGGTTGGAATGCACATGGGTTACGCACTGAACGCTACTGGACCCCCCAGAAGATTTTCATCAATAGCCGATTAACATCGACTTGTGACATCGACAACGTACCAGATGAGCTGAACAATATAAACCTAGATAATTACGGAGTAGATTGGTCAGGTCCGATTGTTGAGGATCAAGAGACAGTTGTTGATGTTACCAATATTGAACGTCCTATATCCGAAGAATCTGTAAGACAGTTACTCAGTGAAATCAATCACCGATTTGGGTCTGATAATTACGATAATAAATACGGTGTTGACTGCTATTTATATTGCAAGCAATTTGTATTTAATTATAAAGAATAACGATACTAGTTATTTTTTGTATCGATTTTTAGTTTATAATAATTTTATATTATTTCCAGCTATTTCGCAACCAATTTTCTGTTATTACCTTATGGGACGGACGGGTATAAATGTAAGTAAGAGGGACGCGGCAAACTTCTCCCTTAAAAAAGCATGAAAATTTGTTGAAAAAAAAACAACGAAAATGTTGGCACATACGGAACTGTTCCCTATTTAACTAATACTTTTAATTGATGATTGATGATTATCAATCAAAATTGATTATGGAAGTTTAACCTGTGCTATTGACTCACGTTTATTGTTTTGGTTAGAAATGCATCCCACTATAACCTGTTCCTTTCCAATAATTGGTAATTATTGGGCGAAGATTGGATAAGCATAAAGTACAATTAATAGGAACACACGGGCCTAAAACGTAAGGAGCCTTCATCTTGATATTAAATTAAAAAAGTAAAGTTAATAAATTAATATGTCAATTTCAATTAACTTAAATTATTAAGGGGGATGATTGGTTGTGGATATCCATTCAATCCCAATGTTGTAACAATGAAAATGGTGAAGTTGGTGTGATATTATTTAAACAGGTGACATATTTTATTACTGCCCACAGCGCAATATACACATTGTA
>JAUCBJ010001439.1:0-63717 GCA_032718475.1 Nemertoderma westbladi | reverse complement strand
AGGAGAATGTCCATCCCCCGCCGTCTCTCGTCCACCCAATCAACCGCCGAAACGGGATCCGCCAACGTCGTAGCGGGCAGACGAGGGACAACGGGCGACAAATCAGTAATATTTCGCTCGGGGTCCAGGACCTGAACTGTCGCCTGGGCAGTTCTACTGGGCACAGGTAGCTTAGTGCTATGTAGAGGGAATTTAGAAGTAGCTTCAGGGAGCACAGGTGTGTCTATCACCGAAGGGGTGATTTCAAGAACAGGCCTAATTATTTCAGGCTCATCTACTATAGTAGGGAGTCTTTCTATTGTAATTATTTGGTCTGTGGGCTCTGTACTACCTAAGTTGGTGTTATTTAGTTGCCTTCTAACAGCTGGAGGCAAATCAGGCAATTTCTGACGGTGGAATGTTCTTTTACGTCTGCTTAGGCGAGATCGATTTCTTCCGCCTTCAGTGTCGGTGGTATCGCCTTCCTCAGATGATGTATACCCCTGTCTCTTGGGAGTAGATCGACTCATCATCCGCATATTGCTCGCTGTTAACTGTTTATTGAAGTTGTCCTGCTTCTCTTGAAGAATTTCCAACTCTAGTTGGGTTGCCTCTTCAGATGCCCTCCGTTCTGCTTCTACCACTGCCTCTGCTATTGCCAGTGCCGCTTTTCTTTCGGCTTCTGCCGCTGCCACTGCTGCTGCCACTGCCGTTGTCTTTCTATCTTCTATACGTTTTTTCTTTACTTGTTCTTCTTGTTCTCTAGCGATGCGGAGTTGTTCATCGAATTTAGCTTGGTTCGCCGCTAACCTATCCACATCAATCGCATCTAACACGAGTTTGGCTCCTTCGCTATTAGGGCTAAGTCCCTCTAGCCTTCTCCTCAACTCTTCATCTCCCAAAAAACGCTGATAGTCTGACAGATAGATATCAATGGCGTCCTTCTTATGCGGTTTCTCTGCCGTCACTTCACTTTCCACTTGGGAAAAAGTAGCGTCCGTCGATTCTCCATGGGTTGAGCGCTCCTCCAACTGAGCTTTCCACCGAGCTGCTCCTTGAACCTGGCGACTCACCCGTTGAAACCAAGTTTTTACGGCAACTTGCAACGACGTGTCTTGTTTTCTTTTAGAAGCCTCCTCAAAGGCGGATAAGATTAGCCTAATCCGCAAAACTCTTTCTCTAACTTGATAAAGCAGCGATCCCTGCTCTTGAGGTCCTTGAGGTTGTTGAAAAAGTTGCTTTTCTACTCGCTCCATAGAGCTGAAGAATCCCTGTGCGTATCCGGCTGCGGACCTCTTCCACACAGCTGGATCGATGGTTTCCTTGGCTACTCCCATCCGGTGTATGTCTTCCCAGGCAGCTTCTGATAAATCAAACGGGAGTCCGGGTCCGGGGAAGTTCCATTGCGACTCGACAATAGACTTCAGTTCTTCACTCGTGTATCCCGCGTAACTATCTCTAGTTGACCGTTGACTTCTCGCCCAATCGATCTGGTGTTCTTCCACCGCGATCAATAACCCAGTGAGCACGGCTGCAGGAAGGATGAGAAGGGGATCCGTATAAACCGCATCCGTCATCTCTGTTCCGCGCTCGAGCGTCAGCTCTACAGTATCCTCACTACTGGAGCTGCTGGGCCGCTGAGGAATAGATTCTTGACTAGCGGGTTGTTGCTGTTCCGCGGCTTGTTGGTCCCGCTTGACCTGAGCTCGGGTGCCTATGATAGACCTACGATGTTGGACTAGCCTAGGTTCTGTTATTACTACTGGAGGGATGACCTTCCTCACAGTGGGAGGTGAACTGGATTTACGACCAGACGGTTGTACGTCTCTATCTGAGTCGCAGATAGTTACATCTAATATACTGTCTGACAGGTTCTGCTTAGTATCAGACATGACTATGTATACCGCTGAATGTCTACTGCTGTATTACAGTCTGAGTAAGTCTAGTAACTCAGTATTAACTGCTAGCCTAGTAATTAATTACCGGTACTGCTACTCAGTGTAGCGTGATATATATAATATATTAAATACCGGTATGCTTATAGTATATATAAGTATATAAATATTATTACAGACTAGGTTTATCACAGAATACCGGTATAATTTTAGCACAAATATATATAAATATATAATAGGCCTATCGGAATACCGGTATACAGCTTACAATTTGTAGTATATATAATTCTGGAATAGAATTAATTACAAGTACCGGTATAATTTCAGCCTAGATTTATAGAAATAAATAATAGGCCTATCGTAAATACCGGTATATCAATTATTTTGGAATAATTGAATTTCTGAACTTTAGGGTTACTTGGTTACTTTAACTTACTTTATTACCGTTATTTAAGCAGTAATCCAACTGATATTGAGACCTAATGGTTGTATGGTAGGCCTACTATTTATAAATCGTTAGATTTGATTTATAATATATATATACCCGTTTTAATGGGTTTTGTCAATGTTTGAAATAAATGTTATTATTTCTGGGGAGTAATCACTACACAAAGCGGTGCGCTTTCAGTGAAGTGTTACTTATAGACACTAAAACAAATATTACTAATTTACCTAAGTTACTTAATACTACAAATTACGTACAATTCGGGTGAGATTACAATCTCTAAATAAATGCAAAAATTTACAAAAAACACAAAATACGAATTTTTAGGGTAATTTTACAAGAAGTCTACAAACCAGCCTAACAAAGGGTTAGAAAACTGGTTATTACAACGGACAGGGTACTGCGGTATTTGAAAATAATACGTAGTAGTAAATACACTGCGTTGTCCAGATAGAAAAATACCACCGCCTGACGACCTATAGCCGTATCGCTATAGGTTCTACGTTATGTATCACCGAGTGTTCCTACCTAGAAGTTAATAGAGCTAATCGAATGTGCCTATCAACCACTTTACAACACAAATATAATGCCTACACTAATTATTTTCGGAAAGCACTGTACACTAAACCCTAAATTAGGTACGAGTACTTGTACAACAGATAATCAGTAATTAAATATACTTGAACAGCTAAAAGAACCACGGCATCTG
This sequence comes from Nemertoderma westbladi, assembly GCA_032718475.1. NCBI lineage: Eukaryota > Metazoa > Xenacoelomorpha > Nemertodermatida > Nemertodermatidae > Nemertoderma > Nemertoderma westbladi. The sequence continues at coordinate 60,689 of JAUCBJ010001439.1, read as the reverse complement.
CTGGAGTGACCGATGCACAAAATCACCAGTCTTTACCTACGCCAAGCAGCCCGTGTAGTACCGAGGTTAATTTAACTATAGCGGTATGTATAACAAACACAATTACTGTAGGAACAAACTTGGGGACTTGAATGTTGCGAATAATCGCATAAACTCTGAATAATAAATATTACGCTACGCGTACAAACCACTCAAACAAAAATGCAGACTAAATACTGACAGACTACTATCAAGCCTAAATAAACTACAGGACATGCAGACTCCGAAATAGTTAGGTAGTATGCGTTCTAACCCAGTAGTACGACTTATTCTTTAATTGGGGGTTTACTTTACAGCAATGGCTACCCCAACTTCCCAACCGTTCTTTATCGGACAAGGGCTCTACACACACTGCAATCCGTTCAGACCTAATAACAGACAGACAACTATCCAGCCTACAAATTATCTAAATGATATTATACGCTACCTGTACAGACTACACAAACAAAGTACAGACCAAACGATGGCAGACTACTCTCAAGCCTAAATAAACTACAGGACATGCAGACTCCGAAATAGTTAGGTAGTATGCGTTCTAACCCAGTAGTACGACTTATTCTTTAATTGGGGGTTTACTTTACAGCAATGGCTACCCCAACTTCCCAACCGTTCTTTATCGGACAGGTGACCTACACACACTGCAATCCGTTCAGACTTAACAGCAATCAGACAACAGCTCAGCCTACAACTTGTCTGTACAATATGATCAGGCTTACACGCCTTCTGTTCAATACTGGCCTACAAACAAATAAAACTTGACAGAAATAAGTAAAAATCTCAATAAAAAACCAGGGCTGCAGTCCCTGATTAATTATTAAGGCCTACTGGTATATAACAATCAAAATCGAATAATACTGCTGTAGGTACCGGTCCGGATGATCAGGCAGTCAGGCCTACTGGTTACCGGTCGACCGGTACTTTCGACTTTATTGCTTACTGCAATAAAGAAGCTATATCCGTTATTGTTCGCGCTTTCAGACCTTTGGCAGTTTAACCCGCCAAATTAGGATGTCTGTTAGATAATAAATCACTTTAGCCGATGACAAATATTTGATTCACTACACTAGTCGAAACCAATCTGTGCGCGATCATTCACCCGCTGGATAATTCCCGGGAGATTGGGTTCGACGGCTTAATTTTATTGCTATGTAAGCTTAATGTATTATTCGACTGACAGTATTATATAATCTCTGACAATATTATTCACCTTCGGGAATATTAACAGTTCCTTTAGGACGTGGCGCTTTATTTATATAAACAGAGTTATGACTTAAACTACTCACAACGATATGGCTTAATTATAATTCACATATATGGCACATTCTTTAGGAAATGCTTCGTTATCAGTCTCACTCATACACAATGCTGCACAATACTGCACACTGATCTGCCGATCTTCACTGATTTTAGTCACATATAAAAGGAAGACGGACTGACTCATGTAGGGGCTATCAAATAACATTAGATTCACTTCAAACCACTTTAACATAAGTCACAATCGTTATGTATAACCTTTCTCTCTTACCTTCAGTATATCAAGAATATTGGGTTTTCGGGGTTATGAAGTACAGACAGCAAATAGCAGTATAACAATATAAAGTATGCACAGTGTTACACAGTATGCAGTGTATGCAGTACTGCAGTATGCATTGATTGCATTGAGTTAGGTTAGTCAAGTTAGATAACGGATATATGTCCTTATGATTAAGCCTACTAGTGTACGGCTAAAACAGTAAAGCACAAAATACTTCTAAGCCGTTCTTTCTTTGGCTCAGGACTGAATGTAAACACTGCACATAGGCATTGCGTCATTTCTCGGAAATTTTCTGTACAAGGAGCCACAAAAACGCTCTAATTGGCTGACTGAACTGAGAGACGCCGTAGAACAAAGGAAATCAACACGTATGAATGTCAGCTGTTAACCGTAGTCATAGTAACTACTGTTCAAGAGTAGCTATCACCCCTTTGCGTCACGAATTGCCATAGAATCATAAAATATGCCTTTCACAGTACACATACGGAGGAAATAGGTCTTAGATCCTCTAAAAACACCGATACAGCAATAATACGGTCTCTTACACTTATTAAATCGACTACAGAGTATTTTAATGTAAAAGATAATAAAAATAACGGGGCAATTCAGCAAAGGCTTTTACAACTTTGCCCAAGGGTGGAGTAGGTACACGCTGGGACAAGAAGGTGTTATATATGATGGAACAACAACAACGAGACCCTACCATGGCTGATCTCATGTCATTCCTGGATAGCGAGGTGAAATTACAGCTCATAAAGCAGTCCAGAGAGAAGACAGCGGAAAGTAAGGTAAGTGAGAAACCCGTTTCTAGGAGAAGGGTAACACCAGTATGTTATACCGACGACGGTGAAAGCCAAACTTCTCAAGGAGAGGACAGCGGGAAAGACACTGACAGATCTTATGTCAATAAAATGCCTAAAGATCAGGTAAGTAAATCCAAGTCTCGACCCAATGACAGAAGGGAACCGGTACAAAAAACCCCTCCTACGTCTCCTAAAAGAATTCAGGTGAGAAAGCCCGAGGAAAGAACAAGTGTGCACCACACAGCACATGTTAAAGTAAGTAACATCAAGCCCAAATGTGTGCTGTGCGACGGGCCCCACCGTTTAAATGCGTGTGATAAATTCCTGAGGAAATCACTAAAGGATAGACGTGAAGTCATGTGGGATAAGCGGTTGTGTTATAATTGTCTCAGACGAGGACACCAACGGCGAACCTGTAACTCCGACGCAAGGTGTGCGAAGTGCGGCGCAAAACATCATATCTTGTTGCACACGGAATTCGAACGAAACAGCCCGAGTCAGGTAAGTGAGTCCGAACTACATGTCCAATTCAGTGATGTGAACGACACTGATCAATCTGAGATGGAAGGATTCTATACGGACGAGTTCTCCGACCAAAACGAATCCTGTTACCTAATAAACACCACCGCAGTGTATCGAGCACTCAAGTATGAGAAAGACACAGACAGCGACCTTACCTTAACTACTTCCGATCAACAACCATCTTGGAAAGCGCCAACTTCCAATATAGGAATCCGAGAATTTCCTGTAGTCCAGTTACGGGTCCACGGACCTCAGAAGAGCTATATAGTGAACGCCCTCCTGGACTCCGGTAGCACAGGAACATTCATCGATAAAGAACTAGCCGAAGTCATCTTTGCTGGACAACCCAAGTTCCGAACCAAGCTAAACATGTCAGGGATCATGCAGGTTTGGAATTCTACTGTAGCTGCCGACTATTATATAGGTGAGTTGTCCACCCCACAGGATAAACTAGGAGAATACAGTATAAGGTCAGTGAAAATGGTGGCTATAAAGAACTTCGCTACTACTCAAGCAGACCTTTATAATTGGGACGAGGATGAGAGCATCCAACATCTTAACATACCTCGATTCCAGACTGATTATCCTGGAGTGCAAATACTCATCGGCCAAAACGCGCATGAGGCGCTGGAGACATTAGAGAAACGACCTGCTCAACCGCAGCCACTACAGACCTATGCGGTAAGAACTAGAGTAGGTTGGTACCTTACTGGACCTTCCCGTAGAACGCTCAGAGAAAGACTGCTTCAAGATCGCGTCTGCCAGGTGAGTGAATGGGAAGATGATACTAGTGAGGGAGACGACCCAACTGAGGGAACACCACACTCCTCAGATAATGACAATCTTAGCTCCAATGTAGATCAATGGAGATATTGCCCCAAGAAGTTTAACCCAACTGACATCGCTTCCAGAGGAGCAACTCCTCAAGAACTGACAGATACTACAGACCGGTTAGGTGAACCCGACTTCCTGAGTAAGGAGAATGAATGGCCTCCCCATCTTACTCCGACTGAGATTAGACCAGCCAAGGGAGCGGAGAAAGTCGAACCTGAAACCCGGACGGGTGGATCGGAGTTATTTGAACCCGGGATAGATCTGTCGGTATTACATGTTGCCAGGGACGACGCTGTGGATCTGGGCCTCCCCACCGCGAGTGGATCCTTCATGAAGATCAGAGAGAGCGATTGGAGCTCTGGAACATCAGACGTCTCTCAGGGACTCCCACCTCTCCTGCAGAGAGCGACGGACCACTATAGCTCCTGGAATCGGCTTTGTGACGCCGTCATATACTTTGAGCGATGTTTCTATCGTCACTATTCCAGGACGAAGAGGAAACCTGGAATTGTATTCAGGATGCAGCGACTCAATCACCCAGTCGGTCGTTTGTGTTTATCGGAAGGGAATGGAGGACTCTCCGGAAACTGTGGAAGGCAAGATTCTCTTCCCACGACCACCTCCCTAATCCTTCAAACATCTAGGGATTCCATAACGTAACAACATATGGAGTGGGTGTGTGACTCTATTATTTTATATTATTTTATTATTTTTATATTTATGTATGTATTACTATGTAATTCTATTATAATCGTTTTCTTTAATTTTATTCAGTAGAATGTTATTTTAGCGATTATTTAGTAGATTAGTGCAATATATATTCGCGTTTATTACTTAATTACGTATATATTATATTTAATGCGACGGCAAGAAATAATTCTTTTCCTCTTTCTTTACTGTCCGTATCATATTATAAATACGTGACTACAGTAAGATGAAATGTCCGTACTTATTAAAGTACAATAAAGCCACTACTATATTTAAGTATTATTGGTAGGCAGAGTATTAGGAATGCAAAGTTCAGATCCTCGTGTCTCGGCTAAACCAAGCTCTGGGTAGACCTTGGAAACGACTTGCCTCTTCACACTGACATTGCTTCGTGCGATATTGCTCTCATACCGTATATTAAATAATACATATAGTAGCGTGATGTCCCTCTAACAGTAGCGTAAAACGCACATAAATCTGTTAAACCTTTTGACCATCTGTAATTCTAGTCGATTAAGATATCGCGGCACCCACCGATATACTTGAAAGACAAATTCTAGAATCAGTGGTTAACGTCCCCAGACAAGTTCTGGAATAAATCGGTGCCCATCTCAAATATTAATTAGTTAATATTTACAAATCAAATAAGTCAAAATCTGTAAAATTCAGCTCCTTCAACAATTCTAGTCAATTAAGATATCGTAGCATTTACCGATATTCTTAAAGAGACAATTGTCATAGAATTAAGGATCTTGTGTCCCTAGACATGTTCTAGAATCAAAATATGCCCATTTAATTATCAAATAATAAAATTTCAGGGAATAAATTTAAATTCATGTCTTTTAATGAATTTAATAAATTGCCATTTTACGCGATTTATAACATTCCCAAAATTCCATAAATTAATAGATCAAGGGAGCGGAGATTTATATTATTATGCGTATGCGTGTACGAAAGTCTCCCAAACATAGTTAATAGCCGATAAAATTCTTAAAGTCATGTATAAACAGGACATTGACTATTAAAGAATACTATTAAATAACATCCCAGATCTGTATGCATTGGAATCACCCTAATTCTACCGCTAGCTTTGCATAATGTCACCATAGCAACAACCACGCTAGAATTAGAATTGAGTCAAAAGAACAATAGAAAGCTTGTCCCATTGAATAGCATAGGGAATAAATAGCGCACTACTAGTATCCAAGGATACATAATAATACAGTGACATTCTGGAAGGCATTGACTAATGGACAAATGGCCCGAATGTGTGTAATTTGTGACAAGTTGTGTGTGTGGTATTTGTGAGTTTATAGGTGAATGTTACTGCTAAAGTGTGTTTACAGTAGCTAGTCGCAATCGTAAAAGTAACCTAACTCTCCAAGGAAAACCTGAAGTACATCTAAGCCTTTGGGACGGACAGTTGAGTGACTTGTGCCGGTTGTCGTTGTCGTTGTGCGGCTACGTCGTTGGCGAAAGTACAGCGGCGACGACACATCAGCGCTGAGGATCTCATACTGTCCGGGGGTTGATTGGGGTAGGCAGCGACGCCCGCTCGCCTAAATATAAACTCATTATAATATGGATAAACTCATATATAGCAGATATGACGGAGTTGATAGAAGATGGTCTTAGTATCGGGGAGCGATATACTCTACTTTTACAAGCGTTTGTTGATAGCTTAATACGCGGCGACGTTAGTCCAACTGCTGCGGAGGACGACGGTCGTTATATCGAACCGCCAATGTCCCAAGAGCAGCTCGCGCGAGTTGGACTATAGAAAATTCGCTGCTCGATATACGCAGCGTAATGGTACGTATATGGTCTTCTTAACTACTGGTCATCCTATCGATTTACACAATACAGGCTATGTCGACTATATATCCTGCCCAGCGGAGTCGGAACCATAAACTGAAATTCGAATGCGAAAATTCTATTCGAAATCGACTCGAAAGAAAAGACACTAAAGAAACAAATGGACGCGGTAACTCCAACATATATTTGGAATTCTTGATAGAAGCATTGTAACAACAAATAAATATCACCCGCGTTTACCCTACCAGACGTGCGTCTTTGGTATTATTACGATAAATGCCCTAGACCCAACTAATAAACGGAAAGACATAAACATCCACGTAAACCGAAACTTGTTGACGTATCACCTATGCTCACTCGGCTCGAACGATCCTGGAGTAAACCTACGATCAGAGTCCCGGAATACTCGGTCAAACCTCCTCATTCCTTAGTTGGACCTCAGACCTGCGATCCTGGTGGTGTTGCGGATCCTCGCGGACTGTATTCACTGTTCAAAGATCTAGTGCTACCCTAACAATTAATCGGTAACACTCCGACAGTGATTTCTAGCTAGCCGCCCATCTTACCTAGCCGGATTGTGACGCGGACATTTAATATCGCCGTTTAACCCTTACCATCGTCCCGGCTTGACACGATATAACCTGTCACCAGAGTGGCGGAGAACGTTGTACCAAACGAGTTAAACGCTATTCTACAAAGATCAGAAAGGAAACCTACGTTTGTTCAGATAAACGTAAGTTATAACAGCAAGTCCAAGCGATAAACGAATTGTCTTTATCTCAGTTCGATTGTGAAATCCAGAATCTCTAAGAAGATATCGCACTTAGACAACCCATTCTCTGCGAGAGTTTTTGGATGAACGTATCCAGCTACGAGCGGAGGAAAATCAGCTCGAGGAGAAGCATATCGAAACGGCGGATACCCCGACCACAATCCTACACCTTCTGATGCAATCATATTGCACCCTTCACCCAGGAGTTATGGCCCTCCTAGTAAAGTGGCTCCCCCCAAAGAGAAAAAGACTCTTGCTAGCCTCAAAAAACTGCGTAAACGCCGTCTGCGTAAGAAAGACTAACTGTTTAGAGTATCTTTATGTTTTAGAAACTGTGATTTTTATATTTTATAGACTGAAAATCCCATTTTCTGGGAGCGGTGTAAAAGCTTTTGCTGAATTGTCCGGTTATTTTTCCTTATTTTTCCCGTAAAATACTCTGTAGTTGGTTTACCAGGCATAAAAAGGCCGTGTCCTTGCTGTACTGGTGTTTTAGCGGACATAAAAGCTATTTCTTCTGTATTTGTACTTTAGAGGACATAATCCGTAATTCCGTGACGTAAAAGCTCGATACTCTTGAAAACAGTGTCGCTACCTTGACGACAGCTAGCAGCTGATATTGCCACGTCGACGTTTCTTTGTTTCTCTGTTCTCTCGTTGTTCAGGTTGACCAATCAGAGCGTTTGTTGTCTTTGTGTTGGAGGTATATACAGAAACTCAGTAGTTCAGTGTTATGTTTTTGCCCAGAGCCTAAGAACCGGCTTTGGCACCTCCGTGTTTTCAGTTTTTAGTCTTACACTAGTAGGTTTAATTATAAAGGGCATATATCCTTTAACTCATGGAATCACTGCTGACTGATCATACATGCTGACTGCTGAAACATTGCAAACTCATAACAATCAGTGTTTACATTCATTTTATACTGCTATTTACCGTCAGTTCTTCATAATATGGTTGATGAATAAATATATTTGGAATAACGATAAATAACCCCGAAACCCAATATTCTTGATATACCGAAGGTAAGAGAGAAGGGTTACAGATAAACGATTGTGACTTATGTTAAAGTGGTTTGAAGTGAATCTAATGTTATTTGATAGACCCTACATGAGTCAGTCTGTGTTCCTTTTATATGTGACTAAAATCAGTGAAGATTGGCAGATTAGTGTGCAGTATTGTGCAGCATTGTGTATGAGTGAGTCTGTTAAAGAAGCAATTCCTAAAGAATGCGCCATATATGTGAATTATAATTAAGCCATATCGTTGTGAGTAGTTTAAGTCATAACTCTGTTTATATAGATAAAGCGCCACGTCCTAAAGGAACTGTTAATATTACCGAAGGTGAATAATATTGTCAGAGATTATATAGTACTGTCAGTCGAATAATACATTAGGCTTACATAGCAATAAAATTAAACCGTCGAACCCAATCTCCCGGGAATATCCAGCGGGTGAATGATCGCGCACAGATTGGTTTCGACTAGTGTAGTGAATCAAATACTTGTCATAGACTAAAAACCGATTTAATATCTAGAAGACATCTTAATTTGGTGGGTTAAACTGCCAAAGGTCTGAAAGCGCGAACACTACAGATCGTCATAATTTTCCATTTACAAACAATTAAATATTTTACCTCTTAACAAACTCTATGAACTATCAGTTTGCACTTTCATGTAAGTTATTTATAACGAACCTGCCTACAAATAGGCCAGAGTAGTTCTTGTCAAAAGTTGAGCCGTTGAAAAACACGATGTGGTTGTGTGTGTGTGTGTGTATATATGTATAACCATCCAATATCTCAAAAACTCAAGCAGGTACGCAAAAATTTTAATAACAAACTCTACATAAATTTTGGTTGCGCACAAGACAGTATATTTTTTGTGGCGTTTCGATCACGGGCTCACTGAAAAATAGCGGTTTTGAAAATTTAAAGTCGAAATTCACCGATTTAATCTCGTCGAGTATGCACCAACTTTTTTTTGGGCTATTCAGTCGTTTGAGCAACATATTTGAGACTCAGAATCTTTTCAAATATAGCCAATCTCGCACAGAACATCGCCAAAAGTTAGTCCGGCAAAAAAACGCACAAATTCGTCTAAAAGAGTAAATTATTTGGTTGCAGAATAATATGATTCAACTAGAAAAGCCAGCCAGCTGGCTGTAAGGAGACCGTCGATATAGACAAACGTAGTGTTAGTTGGGTCCCTCATCATTCATTATCATCAACCTATAAACCATTTAAACGGCCCAGTGCTTACAATGATATTTCCATAGGATTCACTGGGAAGGGCTATTCAGCTGGCGGGGTAATACAGTGTACATTATACAAAACTAACAGTTGATGTTTGATTACCGGTACTGTCTGGGATAGAGTGAGGAAGTAATAAATTTGGCAAGTAATATACTTCTCTGCAGTTTGGGCCTATCCATTCAATAAATAGTAGTAGCTTACTAGGCCCACATGAGTACCAGCAGCTGGTGTTTCTATCGTTGAGTTGATGGCAATTTTCGTGTTTACATTTTCGCTCACTCAGGGTACTGGTTTGAGGGGCAGGTTCGTTTAAAGCCAGAATTTGCTGGCTTTCTAATTCGAAAACCATAAGCCCAAATTTCACCCTCGGTAAACTATTCCAAAAACGTTCTTCAGTGAGTCCACCACTACCCTACCCGCAGCGCTTCCCATGGCAACTTCTCAATACCACTATTTCTCCTAACTTCTTCACAGAGATCAGTGAGTTTTCGTGGACTCTCGATCTGGAACTCTGTGCCACTAGAGATTCGGAATATAAAATCAAAATCGTATTTTACGTCCAACTTAAAAAATAACTTATTTTCAGAGCTATAACATTTACCGTTAATTGTAATATTCAATCATAAAAAATAAAGGTGATAATATTAAGGGGATCAGTACAGGCATTTTTCCCATATAAATACAATTAAGCCTCGGTGCCATTTTAGAACGCATCAGATTACTTTATAGGCCAACTGTTCTTGCATTCCAACCAGAATTTAATGGGCTTTCTGGAGAACCAATTTTTTTTCGAATTTCAATTTTTGTTTCATATATTTAGCTTATTTTTTTTAAAAATTGACCTATTTAAAAAAAAATAGCCAAATAATTAGTGTCACAAACATTAAAATCACAATTCGGTGTTTATGCGTACATTATATAAAGAAAATAATTGGTTCACGTTATTCTACGGTAAAAAATGATCCTAGTGAGAAATTTTAAAGTCTATAACTCAAATGGCATCGAACGACATCGAAATTTCAAAAGGACCACGCACCGCACCACCCCCTGTTGGTGCGGTGCGGTACATACAGCAAGACGCCACTTTAGCCTGGCCATTAGTATTCTGTGGTGGTCGTCTTACACTGTAAATTTTTTAAAAATTGGTTAAAATTTATTGGTTAATGTTGTTAATATTGGTTAAAATTTGTATATGTAACCAGCAGAAAGGAAATAAATATCAATTATCAATTATTCGTTCGTGTAACAACAAGCTATAAAAAGTTTTCAGTTACACAGGGGAAACAAAAATATTAAATTATTTTAATCCCAAATTAATATATTGTGGCTAGTTGGCGTTGCTTGGAGACATATAAACATACAATTACAAAATTTTTTATTCCTTACTGTAATACAGCACTGTCGGTACCGGTACTGTTATTATTAATCAATGCCTATCTATCAATATACTCCCTACCTGTGCTCGGAGGCTTCAGCAGTCGCGCGCTAAGTAGCGTAATGCTGAAATACATCGTACATACTACGCTGGTCAGGCCTATTTGGGTTTACGCTTAATTGATGAATTGTCTAGGCCTATTATTACTTTTTAGTGGGTCGCATGTTGCCTGTTGCTGTTGTTGGTAGTGCTGTAATCTGGCTGCGCCGCCTGGTAGTCTTGTATTTATTTGTATCCAATTTACCGGTACAAATATTTTTTGGACAGATAATAAATGACACTATGGATGACTATATTTGTACCAGTACTTTGTACGGTTTGGTTGAAGGTTAAAATACATGTAGTAAGTGCAGAAGTGTCATTTGTTATTGAATTGAACTGAGCATCATGATACTTAACTTTAGTACTTTAGTAGATTTACAGTACCGGTATCTGCCTATTGCCTATTGCCCTATATGTAACAAAAACACAAAAAAGGGAACTTCATACATAGCCAGTAAAACAAACATTTTGTTGAATCAATTTTTAGACAAGTTAAAATAGGAGTTCAGTTAGCTTTGTTCACTGCTGCACTGTATTTTCTACTTACCCATATAAAGTAAGCCATAGAGAATGCCTCCACCTAAAGCATCGGCCCGTAAGTCTATCCTACCGCCCCGCCGAGACGACGATCTAGCCTCGTCTCGAGACAACGAGGGCGTCGAGGACTGGATGACTCCTAAGGCCTTGTTGAAACCCGACGACCAACTCGACCTCACAGAGGCCCAACTCAAAGAAGAGTTCACCAGGGTACTCACCGCCAATAACCCGCATGCTCCCGAGAACATCGTGCGTTACAGGTCCGTTGCGTTACATGTACAAATGCACTTTGTAATTGTATTGCAGTAGTTGCAACATGATATGGTGTTATGTGTTGTATTAACGATACTTAAATTTTTGTTTAAATCGCAAATCTCATTTGATCTCATCACAAGTTTTTACCGAAACAATCAAAGTAATTTTTGACAAGCTCCATATTTAGAAGAAATAATTTTATGTTAATAATTATTAATTATATAATAATTATGTTTTATATATATAAGGTCATAATGTATAAGGATGGGACAGAGCTAAAATTATAGGATTACCCGGAGCCGGAGTTCAGCAGCAGTTGCTCCGGCCGGAGCTGGAGTTTTTACTTGAATCTTTATTATAGTACATTGTATATATCCTTAATTCTGTCATGGTGGACAGATAATGAGTAATATATGTATTTTGCCGCTACTCTTCAATACTTTATTTTAGATTAATCAATTTTAGAATCATCGTATTCTTATTAATTTAATTGTATATACGGTACCTATTTAGACAGTTTTTTTCATTATTATTTTACTTGAAATCGCGCATTCTTCTAAATGTATATTGACGCACCGAGCTGCGCGAAGGCCCTACGAACGTGTGTATATTGTTGATACCAAAGCTTTATTTCAGTTTTCTGTCTGTTTTTGGTTTGTCAACACAACCTATGTCCTACGTCGGTCTCAACTTGCGCTTTCACAGTTATTCACAATATAGTTGTTTTTAGCAGTTAAATTTTAATATACGTTTTATTTGCGTTTTAATTTTAAATTTCTTAGATTATGACCAAGTAACTGACTAAACCTAACCAAAATACTAAATCAAAACAAGTCAGTAAATAAAAAATATTAAAATAATAAAATATGTGTGAATTTTATCTTGAATATTTGACTGTTAATTATAATTTCATTCTATCCCTTGTAATTGTATACCGGTACTCACTCATAGGCTTATTCTATGCTTTATTTTAGTATAGGTCCTACACTCTACAGGTAAAAAATGTAATGAAAACATAAAAATATCTCTAGTTTTTAGAAAAAAAGTAGATTTTTTCAATTAAATATACTTTACGGGATTTCAACTAATCAGTTTATACTTTGAGGTACCGGTACCGGTACAACATTTAGGAATCACTTAAGAAAATGAATTAACTCCGGGTTGGCTGCGGCTTTGACAGTAGAAAATCCGGAGCCAGGAGCTAAGAAAAAGGCCGAGAGTCCGGAGCCGGAACTCCATCCAATCTCTAATAATGTAGTATACAGTTGTTTAATGATGAAAATAAAAATAAAATAAAAAATGATATATTTATTTATTACCGGTAATAAATACGTTCATAAACCCATTCAGAAATAATATTATTATTATTTCCAGCTTTAAGGATGGCTGTTTCAAACAGATTCCTCACGTCGATCAAATCGCAGTCCATTTCCAGATCGATTCCAACCTTCTCCATCGTGACAGCGACGAAGCCAGACGGCAGCTCGCCACCGAGTCCATGGCGGCGTTGTCTGACACGGCGCTGAGTCAGCTTAGTAGCGCCATAGCGGAGGCGAGGGAAGCGGGTTCCGGTGAGAGCGAGGAACCGGTCCCAGAGCCGGAAGGGAGGAAACAATCCATCGTGGTGAAACCAAAGTCCGAGACGAAACCAGCCAATCAGGTAGTTACAATAACGAAAGTCCGAGACGAAACCAGCCAATCAGGTAGTTACAATAACCAAAGTCCGAGACGAACCCAGCCAATCAGGTAGTTACAACAACCAAAGTCCGAGACGAAACCAGCCAATCAGGTAGTTACAATAACCAAAGTCCGAGACGAAACCAGCCAATCAGGTAGTTACAATAACGAAAGTCCGAGACGAAACCAGCCAATCAGGTAGTTACAATAACCAAAGTCCGAGACGAAACCAGCCAATCAGGTAGTTACAATAACCAAAGTCCGAGACGAAACCAGCCAATCAGGTAGTTACAATAACCAAAGTCCGAGACGAAACCAGCCAATCAGGTAGTTACAATAAACAAAGTCCGAGACGAAACCAGCCAATCAGGTAGTTACAATAACCAAAGTCCGAGACGAAACCAGCCAATCAGGTAGTTACAATAACCAAAGTCTGAGACGAAACCAGCCAATCAGGTAGTTACAATAACCAAAGACCGAGACGAAACCAGCCAATCAGGTAGTTACAATAACCAAAGTCCGAGACGAAACCAACCAATCAGGTAGTTACAATAACGAAAGTCCGAGACGAACCCAGCCAATCAGGTAGTTATAATAACCAAAGTCCGAGACGAAACCAGCCAATCAGGTAGTTACAATAACCAAAGTCCGAGACGAACCCAGCCAATCAGGTAGTTACAATAACCAAAGTCCGAGACGAAACCAGCCAATCAGGTAGTTACAATAACGAAAGTCCGAGACGAAACCAGCCAATCAGGTAGTTACAATAACCAAAGTCCGAGACGAAACCAGCAAATCAGGTAGTTACAATAACCAAAGTCCGAGACGAAACCAGCCAATCAGGTAGTTACAATAACCAAAGTTCGAGACGAAACCAGCCAATCAGGTAGTTACAATAACCAAAGTCCGAGACGAATCCAGCCAATCAGGTAGTTACAATAACCAAAGTCCGAGACGAAACCAGCCAATCAGGTAGTTACAATAACCAAAGTCCGAGACGAAACCAGCCAATCAGGTAGTTACAATAACCAAAGTCCGAGACGAAACCAGCCAATCAGATAGTTACAATAACCAAAGTCCGAGATGAAACCAGCCAATCAGGTAGTTACAATAACCAAAGTCCGAGACGAATCCAGCCAATCAGGTAGTTACAATAACCAAAGTCCGAGACGAAACCAGCCAATCAGGTAGTTACAATAACGAAAGTCCGAGACAAACCAGCCAATCAGGTAGTTACAATAACCAGAGTCCGAGACGAAACCAGCCAATCAGGTAGTTACAATAACGAAAGTCCGAGACGAAACCAGCCAATCAGGTAGTTACAATTACCAAAGTCCGAGACGAACCCAGCCAATCAGGTAGTTATAATAACCAAAGTCCGAGACGAAACCAGCCAATCAGGTAGTTACAATAACGAAAGTCCGAGATGAAACCAGCCAATCAGGTAGTTACAATAACGAAAGTCCGAGACGAAACCAGCCATTCAGGTAGTTACAATAACCAGAGTCCGAGACGAAACCAGCCAATCAGGTAGTTACAATAACGAAAGTCCGAGATGAAACCAGCCAATCAGGTAGTTACAATAACCAAAGTCCGAGACGAATCCAGCCAATCAGGTAGTTACAATAACCAAAGTCCGAGACGAAACCAGCCAATCAGGTAGTTACAATAACGAAAGTCCGAGACGAAACCAGCCAATCAGGTAGTTACAATAACCAGAGTCCGAGACGAAACCAGCCAATCAGGTAGTTACAATAACGAAAGTCCGAGACGAAACCAGCCAATCAGGTAGTTACAATAACCAAAGTCCGAGACGAACCCAGCCAATCAGGTAGTTATAATAACCAAAGTCCGAGACGAAACCAGCCAATCAGGTAGTTACAATAACGAAAGTCCGAGATGAAACCAGCCAATCAGGTAGTTACAATAACCAAAGTCCGAGACGAATCCAGCCAATCAGGTTATTGGAAGAGACAGCAACAATACCTGCAATATCCTACTGTAAAGTTTGTGAATCAAATCATAAATCCGACCTTCTCACCAAAACAGTAAACTCTAAGTAAGCGAATATATTGCAGTATCGATCTCTTATAACCGGTGAGGCAGAAAACAGTCTACGAGCAGACAAACTTCGATAAAACAAAATCCCGCGCAGCGAATCCTAAAATCAGGCTGACTCACTGACGGACTAAGAGGCTCATATACTTTGCCGCGGTGTGATTTATATGGTTGGGCAAAGAGACGCTAGCTAGGTACAGGCAGAGATTTGGAGATGTCTAACTAGCGGGCAAAGCACAGTACGGACAAAGTTAATTTTATATATTTTGAGGTGTAAATAATTTCTAACGCGCGTGTGTTAATTCTGAACGGTCAAAACAGTTTTGCTCCTTCACATATATAATTACTGGGTACGGTGTGCATTTTACGAATATTCTAATTTTGTAACTTGTAGGTCCAATACTCACGAATGATAAGGTTCCTTCCCCTCTTGCGTATTTCCAGGACTCAAATTCAGGCATAGGGTTAATGCTACGCCCAGAATTCGGCAATTTTAGGTACCAGGTCCCTGATACTAAGAAGAGATGTGTTAGTTTACTACTGTAGGCGTACAGTTACTAATAGCTATCCTGGCTCCTATCTAGAATTTTAGTCACCCAGGTAGTCCGGGTAACTTCCTATTAGGGCGTTGGCGGGGACACGGTAGATGTTAGTATCCCTAATAGCCTCAATTTATTTGCGCCTAGTGTAAACTGCCCTACCGCCTGAACGGTACAATCCCAATTCAGGTGAAAACACAGCAACCCCCCTAGCCTACAAGTTCTAATGCAATGGACACTGTCGTACTACAAATAGTCGCACACACACCTGCACTTAGCAAGAGTTAGGCGTACAGTTTGCTGCACCCTACCAATTTGTATGCTTCGTACCGGTGTGCCTACGTCCTATCTGCGTACTAGTATCTGCCTGCTCTCTCTCCCTCCCCCCGTAGGAATGTGAAGGTCTACTGTGGTTTTCCTGAATCAAGACAGTACAGTCCCTATGATGTAATTTTAGGCTTACAGCGTGTCACTACGTCTACCTTTTGATCTTTTGGTCTTATACCTAGGTAGCAAGGCGTCGAACGCTGTCTAACCTTTCAGGCGATGGGCGAATTACTCA
The DNA here is from genome assembly GCA_032718475.1 of Nemertoderma westbladi. Lineage (NCBI taxonomy): Eukaryota > Metazoa > Xenacoelomorpha > Nemertodermatida > Nemertodermatidae > Nemertoderma > Nemertoderma westbladi. Next base: position 44,306 of record JAUCBJ010001439.1, on the reverse strand, counting down.
AGATGGTATTGCGGGTTGTCTCTCGTCTACATTCCCGTGATGTTCCCGTTCATTGCTGCGGCCCGATCTCTAGCCGGCCATCCTGTCCCTGAGTTTGTTCACCGTAGTGAATTCATAGTAAAACAGATAGAAAAGCTGAGAGAATATTCTGACTTTATTACAGAAGATATAATTATAATACAATGTAATCTGAAATAAACTAAGCGCGACAGAATATTGATAAGATAATCTGAGAAGTAGATTGTAAGTGTAATAGTATTGAGATATAAGATTGATAACTAATGAACAAATCGCACCTTTATATAGCAAATTTGTGCCGCAATCAATCGAGAAAATTCTCGATTGTTCTATGGGTTCTAACGGGGTTTTAAAGATAGCTATTGGTCCAGCTAATATATAACTTGCACGACATTGGTTACAATCAAATAACTACAGTCTCATTGGTACAGACAAATGCAATTAATTTGTAGCGGTTAATTTAAATGAGTTGAAATTCTGTACAAAAAATAATTCGCACTTACTAGGATTCGAACTCAATACCTACTACACATATAATTTCCAACGCTCTACCGACTGAGCTACTGAACCACTTGACCGATAAGTACACAAATGATAGAACCAATACGAATGAGAACTCAAAGCAATCTTTACAAAGTTAATTCGAATAAAAATAAATTTTGAAAATCCACGGCATTTAGGGAATATAATTCTATACCGCTCCATGAAAACAGGATATTATCGTGCATAAAATATACGGTTTTCACCAATAATCAATTAAACTATAGAATACTTAGGGCGTACTTACATATTTACAATTAAATTTCAAACAATACTTCCTTTCTACGTAATGATTCGATACAAAAATAATTACAAATTCAAACTTTACGTATTTAAGGCTTTACTAAGTAAGTACAATATAAATCTAAATTAAATTCACCAATATAAATCTATTGCATCTCAAATATTGCATAAATTCAAGTAATTACAAATACTTTCGTACCTAAATGTAGATTGCATAAGTTTGGAATAATTACAAATATGAGTCTTTCTAAGCACAAAACTTTCTGACTATAAAACTTTCTAAATACAAAATATAACACTTTACAAATGAAACTATAAGAAAGGCCCACGAGTCTTCCATCTACTCTTACTTTCTATTTCACTGTAAATACAAATACTGCTTATAAGATATAAATTGCATAATATTCGGAACAATATAAATTGCATAAGTTCGGAATAATATAAATTGCATAAGTTCGAAATAATCACGTAAATATAAAATATAAATTCTTACAAATATAAGTCTTACTAAATATAAGTTTTACTAAATATAAGTTCTTATTTCTAAATTTCATAAATTCGGAACAATACAAATTGCATAAGTTCGGAATAAGCACAAATATAAATATAAATTCAAATAAATCACAAATTCACAAGAAAGGCTCACGAGTCTTCCGTCCACCCTTGCCCTCCCTTTTATCGCTTAGTGGATCGAGCCCTGCCGCGTCCTCGAAAACTGCGCACAGGTGACTTTGCTCGCGATATGGGACTAATGGGGCGAGTCACTGGTTTACTTGGGACGTTGAGAGACGGTGCGACTATTTCCTCGCAAATTCGTCTATTTGGCATCCCAAAACCTCGACCGATTCCTCGTGACCGATCAGTCGTCACTACAGTTGGTAGAACGTCTGGGAACGCGCGAAAGGCGGACGACGCAGACCCAAGAGTAGCTTGCGCCCCCTGTTGATCAGCTGGTGTATGTCCCGATCCTCCTACTGGTTCTCTTGGAAGTGATACCGTATCCCGAGTAACTCGAATAGTCGGCTCAACTCCCTTGCGTTCTTCTACATTAATAATTTTCTTTAATTGTTGGCCCACCTTTTGGACCCGTATGATCCTACCCTGCCCGTCCTCCCGAGGGTGACGTGCAGACGGCGCAACCGGAGTGGCTGGTATATTTGTCGCCTCTAGGACCTCCTCTTCCTCGAATACGCTCGCTCGTATACGTTTGTGGTAAAACGCGGCTCGGTACGCCCATGCGACGGTTAACCAAGCTCCTTTGTTCCGCTTTTCAGTTCGGAAACGATCGAATTCACCATACGTAATCCGATTAACGACTTTCTGAAAATTCCACGTGTTTTTGTTATCCGGGTGAATCTGTAGTAGATACTCGCGCACCACTCGGAATCCGCTGTCGTGGGGCAAAATATCGACAACCTCGATAAGTTCGGCATATTGGGGCATAGCGGAGATATATCCTTCCGACATCATCGTTTGAGGATTTACCGCCCAAAATCCGAGATGCGCTCTCATCGGAAACCGTCTTCTTTGTGCTGATACATGTTCGTCGGCTAAATCTTCCCACTCATCAAATAATTTCCTCACGAGTTTTACAGATTCGTGTTCATAAGGTATGTCTCTTAGTTGGCATTCAGATGCTCGATGTCCCTTTATATTGCAGTAAGTACATTGAGCCATAAATCTCCAGCAAGTATAAAAGGTATGAGACCCTTGATCCCCACACCATCCACAGATTAGCTGAGTCGTAGTAATGTGCTTTCCACTGCACTTTGCCATATGATGTCCAGCGACGCCACATTTACTACACATCGTATTAGCAGGGTACCACACTCGTTCGTATATAAGGTCTCCAATCGGTCGAGCGCTTCCTCCCATACTATAATCGTAATCATCTGGGTCTATGGGTTGGTAGGTTTCTGAAGGTTGTATACAAACTATAGCATCTGTTGCTTCAAGTTGTCGAATCTCCGTCTGAGATTTCTTCGGGAGGTTCCTTTCTATCTCAAGAAGTTCCTCTAAAGGATCGTCGGCGATCGTAGTAGTTACTTCGAATTCATCACCAAGGTGACCGATAGGCGCGCGCGTCTGCCGTGATTCATCCGTAATTTCCACGATACGTTCTCCTTCATAGGGTAACAATGTAAACATAGATGGTCTTTCGATAAGAGATCCCGCACAGCGAAGATACACGTCTCGAAATATACTAAATCCTGCTCGAGTAAAGGCATTACACTGAGCGTCGGAGTTGTAGCGAATATAAGTGGAATAGAATAAAGTACAGAAGTATCATTTATCGCTAGAATTATTATAATATATATATTTATCAATATCATCAATTCTGCACCGTGTACTGGCACACTGTATTGTACTCGTACTTAGATCCCGGTACCGGTACAGTAGTATATTAGTTAGTCAGTTAGTAGGCTGCTGTAAGGGGTAAAACGAACTTAGATCCTTGTCATTGCATTCGCGACACTCCCGACACCAAAAATAAATACAATTTATATACTTTTTTACCAATTATTGTATTCGTGACATTCCCAACACCAAAAAATTACTAAAAAATAAATAAAAAATTTATTCAATTTCTTCATAACAGTTCTTAATATTCTTCTCCGCATTAATTGCTGCCTTTCGTTTTGGTCTGGATGTGACTTCATTTACTTTCAGTTTCGACTTGATAGCTAGTTTCGGTCTGTCTAATTGTTTATCTATTGAGCTATCTGTATGTGTGTCACATTCTATTGGGAATAAAAGAGTTATATGTCTTTCTATTATTTTCTTTGATGGAAGCTTTACTTTTACGGAACGAACTTGACCATCAGAACTAGGTAATAATTTATGAATACGACCGAGTTTCCATGAACCTCTTGGAGGTTTTACAATTTTCTCTTTGTCTTTAATGATAACAACATCTCCCACCTTTGGGATGTGAGAATCTTTTACACGTGGTTGGGGCAGATCAGATTGATATCGTTCACGAAGAGACATCAAATATTCTTTATAGAATACATTCCAGAAGCTATCTAGAAGATTATTCCCTTCTTTCCATTGTTTTATGAGCTTATTTGCAGAGTTTTCTGGTTTCATCAAATAATAATCTAAATCCTTAGCATTGTCATCATCTTCTGATGTAGGTGTGCCAATTGTTGTGTTGATAGAGAGAAAGTGCGCAGGAGTTAATGTCAATCCGTCGTCGATTGCGGATGATACATACACCAATGGTCGGGAATTTATTACAGCCATCACTTCAGTAAATAAAGTTTGCAATTGAATTAGTGATAAACAAACTTTACCAATAACTTTCTTCATTACACGTTTCACTAATCCAACTAATCTTTCATATACACCTCCCATCCATGGGGCATAAGCTGTAATAAATTTAAATTTAGTATTACCAGTTGAAACATAACTTTGGACATCTTTGTTTGTGATTGTCTTCTCCCACATTTTTTCAATAACAGTTTTGGCTAGTTTAAAATGTGGAGCATTATCTGCAATTATCAGTTTAGGTTTGCTATAGCGAGCAAAGAATCTCCTCAAACATAATATGAATTCATCAGTAGTCATATCAAGTACAACTTCCAAATGGACAGCTCTAACAAACTGTCAAACATGTGAATAAACATCCCCAGACCTTCACAGTTGTATTATTGTTATCCTTGATATACAACGGACCAAGATAATCAAGACCAACATTGGTAAAGGCACTAGAACTTGAAACACGTATAGATGGCCATGATGGCATCAGGGGGGATTTGTAAGGTCCTCCATCCTTCCTTTTGCATATTTTGCAATTTCTGATTATAGATCGTACTACTGTTCGACCATGTGGTATCCAGTATTCTTGGCGTATTTGAGATAGCGTATGAGATATTCCTGAATGTAAAACATCAACATGGAACTTTAGGACTGTTAATTCTGTGTATTTGGATGCTTTTGGTAATAATTTTGGAAATTTAGCACTTTCCATTAAGTCCACATAATCATAACGTCCATGGCAATGAATAAGTCCATTTTCATGTATTTGTAATCCGAGCTGACACTGTAAATTGTTCTTCTTCTTGTGTTTTATATCTATAATAATTTTACCATAATATTGTTTTTGGATATGAAGTTCCCACATTAGTTTGGATTTTTCTAACTCGGAAGGTAGAAGGAACTTGTCTTTTATGTTTGTCTTCTTTCGACAGTTATTAATAAATCGTTGAATCCATGAAGTGACTCGAATTAATCTTTTCAAGGTAGAGAAATTATTTATATCTAACTCAAAGGGACTGTTCTTTATTACAGTAGAAGCAAGTAATCCAACTTCATATAAGGTTTGTGGTCTGTTACTTGATATATTTTCTATCATTTCGTTAGTAATTGGAATTCTGTTCCATATTGGCCATGAAGTTTCTGGTTCTTTCAACCATTCTGGGCCTTCCCACCATAAATGAGATTCTTTAATATCAACTGCAGATTGTTTACGTGTAGCTAAATCAGCAGGGTTGTCAGAGCTAATGACATATCTAAAACATACATCTATTTGTGATTTTATTTCCATTATTTGTTTGTCAATAAATTTGCTTATAGATCTTGGAGATTTTAACCAATCTAAGCAACATTGTGAATCAGTAAACAATGTTTTGTTTGTAATTGTCACATTTAATGATTGAGCAACAAATACCATTGCACGTAATGTTATAACAAAACCTAGTAATTCAGATTTGGGAATACTGATATCATTTTTAGCAATTGTTTTTGCTGGTGTTAATCTATTTTTAGAGAAAACTAGACAAGTTTTTATTGCTTCATGATTAGTGATTCGTAAATAGACTGCAGCAGCATATGCATATTTTGATGCATCAGAAAATCCCACAATATCATATATTATTTTACTATCATCAACATAGCAAAAGCGGCGTGGTATTTGGTGAGTTGATATTTGTTGTAGTTCAATTACAATATCTTTCCATTGTGCTATTTGATATTCATTTAGTCTATCATCCCACTTCATATTATTGTTTTCTATCCACAAGGATTGAATGAATATTTTAGAGGCTAATGTTACAGGATTAAAGAAACCCATAGGGTCAAAGGTTTTTGCATGTATGCTAAAAACAGATCTTTTTGTATAGATATCATTCATAGATTCAGTTTGTGTTGGTCCTTTAACAGATAATGTATCTGATATTCTATTCCATGTTACACCAAGCACCTTTAAACTATCTTTGTCAACGTTATCATCTTCAGGTAGACTCTCAATAAACTCATTAGAATTAGACATATATTGTCTAATGTTCATTGAAGCAGCATTAAATATTTTCTTTGATTCATTATAAAATTCAATTGCTTCTGGTAGTGTATTTTTACCACTAATTATGTTATCAACATAAATATCATTGAGTAACTGTTTTGCATTTGGAGAGTCTACATTAGGAAGGGATAAATGGTGATCAATGGTTGCAGCTAATATAAATGTACTGGAGATTATTCCAAACAAGATTCTACAAAATCTGTAAACTGCAATATTGTCCTTTGTTGATGGAAGGGATGTATCTTTTAGCCAGAAAAATCTAGTTACATCCCGCTCGGTTCGGTTTAGGCCAACTTGGAGAAATGCTTTCTCAACATCTGCTAAGATAACAATATTCCACATTCTTAATCGTAATAACAGGCTGCATAAGTCCTGTAACTTGCAAGGTCCTCTATATAAGCATTCATTTAAACTTTTATTTTTTGACTTTGACTTTGAAGATGCATCATATACAATTCTGACCTTGGTTGATAATCTTTTGTAATCAACAACAGGATGATGTGGAATATAATGGAGTTTGTGACTCTCACACTCATTTTCGTCGACCATTTCAATAATTCCCTTTTTTATTTGGTTATCTATTATTGTAGCATATGATTTGAATAAAGTTTCATCATTTTGAAATCGTCGCAATAAGGTTTTAAATCTACCCAGTGCTAATTCTTTGTTGTCTACTAAATCAATAGTTTCTGCATGTTTCCATGGCCAAGAAACAAAATATCTATTTTCTTTGATATCATATGCAATACTTTTATTAAATAACTCCATAGCTACATCGTCATCAATTTCATTCACTGTTGTATCTTTAATACCAATAGTTTCTAATTTCCAAAAGTTTTCTAAAGAATGGATTTCATGAGTTCCAGGTATTTTTGGGCTATCAATAGTTAATAGGCAATTTTCATTTGCTTGTTCATTGGGCTGTTCACATTCAAAACGACCTGATAACATCCATCCAAACTTAGAACCTAACAAATATGTTCCTTTATCGATAGTAATTCTTTCACCAGTGACAAAATCACAATAATAGTCATTTCCGATTAAGAAATCAATGGTTACCACTTCGTTTTTAATTGGTTGTGGGTCTGCAAGTGGTAAACTACTTAATAAGAAGTTTGAGTTATTAATATTGATAGTTTGGCGTTGTAATTCGCCAGTTATTATGTTAACAACTTTGCAATTAACAATTTGGGAAGTTCCATCTTTACATAAAACAACAACTTCTGTTTCAGCACTTCTAATTTCGGTTGGTTCTTTACGACCAAATGTATTTACTGTATCAATTTTCTTGTCAAACAGTTTCAATCCAAGTTTTCTAGCCAGTTTCTCAGTAATAGTAGTTCGTTTACATCCAGTGTCGAACAAAGTTCTTACAGTATAATCCATCGATGCAACAGGGTTCTTTAGTTTTACTAAGGCTGTTTGCATTACTACAACATTATCAGAAGCTAATGTACAGTTTTCAATTTTACTGTTGTTTGTGTCAGTTGCTGATAAATCATTACAGTTGATGTCAATTGTTGCAGGCACTGAACTTTCTACTGATGCAAAATTTGCAGAAAAACCTCTGCTGTTGCCACTTGTTGGTTTCTTAGATGGAAATTGTTTAAAGCATAAACTTCTATGGTGACTACGGCGTTTTTTACAGTAGACACATGGTTTATCAATTCTACACTGGTTTGAACTATGTCCTTTCTTTGCACAAATGTAGCAATGACCCTTAATTTGCATTCGTCTTGAATCAGCATCATCATATTTTTTACATTCGTCACTCCAATGTTCACCCTTACAGTACAAACAAACTTTAGTGAACTCATGGTTAGAACTTACAGTTAGTGCTTCTGTTGTTGATTTGTAGATAGGCTTCTGTTGTGGATATGTTGACTTGTAGGCGTGTGGACTAGTAGACTTCGGATCTATAGACATCTGTTTTTTATCCCTTTCTTTATTTTCAGATTGTCCACTACATCTTTCTCCAGCCTCTCGGGCAGTTATAAATTTCTTTATATGTTTTCTCAAGGAATCAACAGTCCAATCCTCTTCAGGGTCTTTTTGGAGTTCCAACTGAACCTTTATCTGAGTGGGGAATTTTGAATTAATTAATGAAATAAAGACAGCCTGGTTTATTTCTTCCCCTAGAGCAATCAAACTTCTAAAATGTCTTTCTAAAATATCATATGTTGTTCTAAGCATTGCTGTATTGTTCGAGGATGGTGGAACTGACATTAACTCAGAGTAATGAGCATCAATAGTAAACTGTTTGTTACCAAATCTTTCTTCTAAAATTTTTACTGCGACATCATAATTTTCGTTAGTTAGTTCAATGCCTAAAATAGCTTGTTTTGCATCACCCTGTAATTTGGACTTTAAATATTGCAGTTTTTCTACAGGTTGCAATTTAGTGTTTCTATTAATCGCAGCATCAAAAGAATCCCAAAATTCTCTCCATTTTAAAAAACCACCATCATAACCTTCAAACTCTAGTTTGGGGAGTTTGACATGAGAATTAATATCACTGGTACCTGATACGAAAGTGTTAAAAGATGTACCAGGGGGATTTCGGCCTACATATGAAGGTTCCAGTGTTGTATTCATATTTTCAGTGAGCATCATTACTCTAGTATCAAGCTTAGTTAAATAATCATTTACATTGCTATCAAATGTAGATACAATCGAAACTTCCTCATCCTCGTCTACTTCTTCAATAAGGTCAAATATTTTTTCATCATATTCCTTTAAATTTGTGTAGTATCTATTTATTTTACCGTATATAATTCTTAAATCTTCTATATTTACCTGAGAGCCAGCATCTAACAAAATACCTGCTTCAGTAAACTCTTTCTTTATATTTGTCCGGACAGCATTTCTTTGCTGTTTATATTTTCTTAATCTTTTTGTCTCCTCCATATTATATATTTTATTTTAGTTATTGTATAAACGATATGGAGTAGAAAATGGATGTTAATAGCTCTGTTAACAACCGACCCATATATGAATAGGCCTATAGGTTAATACTTAAGAGTAATCAAATGATTTGTCACAATGTGGGCTATTAGGCCAGTACCGGCGGTTTATTGAAGTGCCGGTGTATAATTCTGCAATTCATTCACAAAATGTTGTTGATAGCTTAGTTAACAACCAAAGGAATATTTCATTAGGCGTTTAGGCCTTATTTCAGTACTTGCTGAAATAAATTCGTGAATATCCAGATATCATGTTTTTCACCATGAAGCCTAATAATTTATTTCAGTATTTATTAATTGCTGAATTGCAAATTAATTATGTTCTACAAACCTTGCTTTTGTTTTACGTTTCAGCGTTTTCTTCTTATTGCTGTATTGCACTTACAGTTTGCAGTTTTCAACCATCTTCGTACCGTATTACATCTGTGCACTGGCATGACTGGTGTATGTCCGGACCGGTATCCGGTGCCGGTAGTAATAAATAGCATCCAGTACGAGGTATAATTTGGCAATTCTGTTTATCTAAATTTACTTATAGCCTACCAGCGTGGCGCGGCATCCAGCAGCCGGTAGTTACCGTAGTTAAAGTAATACATAAATATATGATAGTTTCCAGTTGAGTAAATTTCAGTATACAGACATACAGACATCGGCCGTATGTTATGTAGGTCTGTAGGTTGACAACACAGCAATAGCTGAATAGGCGCCCATTAATAAGTTAATACAGCAGTCTGTAGCCCATTCGACTGACAGTCATAACGCTCTGCTACCATGTAGCGAATATAAGTGGAATAGAATAAAGTACAGAAGTATCATTTATCGCTAGAATTATTATAATATATATATTTATCAATATCATCAATTCTGCACTGTGTACTGGCACACTGTATTGTACTCGTACTTAGATCCCGGTACCGGTACGGTAGTATATTAGTTAGTCAGTTAGTAGGCTGCTGTAAGGGGTAAAACGAACTTAGATCCTTGTCATTGCATTCGCGACAGGAGTTGTAGAAGGGTTCAAGGAATCGTCTAAACACGTCGGTACGAATTCTCCCTTCCATGTAGAACGTATGATCTTCTCCGAGACAAAGTGGATGTCTTTTGAGAGTCCGAGACACAATGTCGGCGATTAGGCAAACATTCACTGACGACTCTATTGCTAAATAATATTGTAAGACCGCTCTTGGAGGTGACGTAATAGCCCAATACACGCATCCTCTCCATTTAAGCTGTGATTCAAACTCACTCATATCTGGAGTATCACCTTCTCCATAAGTTTCAATATACTTGTTTCTCTTACCTTCCTTATAATCCCAATTGAATAACAGGTAGGAAATGTATCCAGTTCCGGTCTTCTGAGTATTGTACTCACGAAAATATCCCTGTTCTATAGACCACAAAATAAGAGGTCGAGTGTCGACGTAAGGTGTCGGTAGTCGGTCATCGCTGTCCGTCATGCCGGCGAAGTCGCTAATTAAATCCTCCCTTACTCCTGATCCAATCTTTACAACAGTTTTATCTAAAATCATGTTTCTTACCATCTTCGGTAGCATTCTAGCGTCGATATTACAAGCTTGGTCCATCTTCTTTACTATATCGGTGATAAGATGGTGTCGCTTTGTATTCGCTGGAGGTATCGGCATTCGTTTGTCGCTCCTCTGTCTACTGAAAACGTGCAGGACTCCGTCCGCCGCTCTAATCTGTATAGTCTTAGAAGTCAAACTCTGCTGATGACTGCCGCCCTCGTTATCGTAAAACATGTAACCGTTTTCCTGAAACGATCTAAACGTTCTATTCCATTCATCCAACAATTCTTCCGAAGGTTGCCAAATCTTCTCTATATCCTTATCATCTTCGAAACGAATAACCTTACCTCGCCAATCCGCGGCAATATCTGTATCCGACTCGAAGGTTCCGGTTCCAATCCATAAACGAATCGTCTTGGTTAGATATCCTTTCAGATTACTCGGAGCTATATCGGCACCAGCTCTATCCAGTTCCTTGAAATCTTGAATATGAGGTGGAACGTTGTACACGACCTTTTGAGTAATATGTCTACGTAAATCATATATCTTACTCATATCGCTGAAAACAACTGCAGGAAGAAACTCCAAGTTTGAAATGATTTCTGGATGATCCACGATGGGTATTTCGTACATCGTATCCTGTCGGACTGGTATACTAATAGGGAAATTGAGTGTCGTACTCAATGGTTTCGTAGTTGAAGTACTATACGGTTGCATTTCTCTTGGCCTCTCCGGGGATGCAATCTGTAGTCTCTGAATAACGTTTTGAGCAAAGTTTATGCTCTCGAAAACTTCCGGTGTCATCTCCTTAGCTGAAGTTTGATCGTGTGACGTCCAATGGCAAGGTAGGCTCGCGAGTCTTCCACCCCATTCTTCCATCTCACCTTTCTCGAAAGCCTTGTAGGCTCTGTATAGGCTAAGAGCTTCTTTCTTTTCGTGGGTTGACTGATTCGCCTCGTCCAGCGTAAGTTCAAATACATCGGGTTCAACAACCTTAGGTGGGTAAATGACAGTTTCTCCCGCCTTTGGTCCGGTCATAGCAAATGAATGATATGGATTCGATAAAGGATACCCTCCTTCCTGGTAGCGTAGTTGTTGATGGTTCGAACACCTCGCCAATATCGGTTCGGGATTTTCCTTATTCAAACGCATCGGAATCGCATTTCGTTGTTCGCGCATACAAGAACCGCATTGATAATAAAGTTTATAAACTGAAAATGCTTCCTTGGTTTCTCTATCGTCCCCTCGAGTTCGTCTGTAAAGATGCATTCCATCGAATTCATCGCGTACCGCGGGCATAGGTTCGTGCGCCTTTAGGTATTGCATGGTATGATACAAACGACTAATTTCAGTATCGGGGTCTTCGCTAATGTCTCCCGTATCACACAAAGCGTCGTACGGGTAAAGTTCGTTGAAGGTTTGGCGCAAACTTTCGATTCTTTCGTTTAATGCGTTTTGCCTTCTCTTTAATACGTTCGAGTCATATTTAGTTCTCGCGAGTTTCGCTGTACTTTCCGATAATTCCTTTATACCAAATATAGTATAGTCCTTGGCTCCAAATCTTTCGAATGGCGCTGCTGCCTCCTCTTGGATATCATATCCCCATCTCGGCTCTCCTTGTATCCCTTTCTCCATAATTAGGGGTGTAGTTACATAATCATTACTACTAGAGGGAATACAACAGAGTTTGTAGTTAGTTGTGAGGAGACGTGAGAGTTTCGTCTGCCCTTTGGGCTCGACAACGCTCTAACCTCCTACCCATAGCCTAAGATCTAGGGTTTCTTTAATGACACGCTGCTTCTTATCTAAAATTTTTTTTGCCGAAGTAAAAAACGAATTTGGGCTAAACTGGCCGTGAGTCTAAAATACTCACTTTTTGATCCCAAACTATTATCAGAAAATAAGCAATCAAGAATTAGTAATAAATATAGGGGAGTCTATTTATTGACGTAACTTATTGAAACAAGACCGTGTAAAATTTAATTAAAATTTTAAGAAAGGCTCGCAAGTCTTCCTCTCTTGTTTCTCTAATTTTAAGTTCCACCCGACTGTACCCTGAAATCTATTCACTGGAGAAAATTTTAAAAATTTTTCAAATCCAAATGGATTGTCTAAAATTTCGAAAATGTCTCAATATTGTGAGTTCCAAGTAGAATTCCATTTCTTATACCTACAAATCCCGCTCCTATGTGACACATAAGGGTACCACCCTCAATGTTCACATATAAAGACAATGGAATTCTACCGCTGTCCTTACTACGGTGTACAGGTATGTGGAAATCTATTTGTAAACTCCTAATTATTTACTAGTATTAGGTGGAAATTTGTAGTCTCCAGACTCGTTACGAGTCTCTTCAAGAAGTACGAGACGTTGAGTCGGTCTGTCTACTGTACGACCGTCAATTGTCCGTACCGTCACAGTTCTTGTCACTCTATCCATAGATGGATGTGTGGCTAAAATTACACCTGTTATCCAGAAGCGTCTTTTTAGATTCACTTCCGCCAACAGCACGTGATCTCCCGGCTTTAATGCGCGGGTGTTATTGTACCAAGTTGTTCTGGCAGAAATAGAGGGCAAATAATGGTTTTGCCATATTTCCCAGAATTTGTTAGCCAGTAGTTGCGTGATTTTCCACGCTTTTCTACCGTAGCTGTCGCTTTCTGTTGGAATAGAAATCGGCGTCAAAGTAGTCGGTGCCTGCATAAGCAGGTGTGCCGGTGTCAAAGCGAACTGAGATTGTTTGTCATCGGGTACTAATACTATTGGTCTAGTATTTAGTATTGCCTCGATTTCAACAAACAATGTTGTCAGTTGGTCGTCTGTCAGTATGTGGTTTACTGGAATGACCTTTGCCATTGCCGTCTTTATAGATCTAATCAATCTCTCCCAGACTCCGCCTCTCCAAGGACTATCTGGAGGATTGAACTTCCAAACAATCTTGTGAGGTTGCAGTTCGTTCGAGATTTGATCGTGATCTAATTTCTTAAAGGCTCTAGCAATCTCATTCCGAGCACCAACAAAGTTTGTCCCTTGGTCTGAGTACAAGCATTTCACTAGTCCGCGTCTAGCGATAAATCGCCGCAGTGCTAGTATAAACGCGTTGGTGGAAAGATCCATCACACGTTCAATGTGAACTGCCCTACTGGACATACATGTGAAAATCAGTCCCCAGCGTTTTACTAGTATACGTCCACGTTTCGTATGTATGGGACCAAAGCAATCAATTCCAGTCTCTGTAAAAGGTGGTTTGAATGCTTGAAGTCGTGCTTGTGGTAGTTCACTCATTTCTTGGGTACCTATTCTAGAATGTACCTTTTTACAAATAATACACGTACGTGTCACTGAACTTAATGCTTTACTGGGTCTAATTAATACAAATCTTGTACGTAAGTAGGAAAGACAGTGGTGTCTTCCAGCGTGTTTCAGATGTAAATGTGCGTCCAGTATCATTGCACGTTGTAGTTCGTGATGTTGCGGTATTATTATTGGGTACCTAAAGTTTGTGTTAAAGTCAATGTTTTGAAGCCGAGATTTATGACAAATTAAGCCATTATAAATAATCGGACTCCAACTCAGTATTGGTGACGACTTGATTGATTGACCTTGATTTATGGATGTGAATTCGCGCGCGAAATATCGCAGTTGATAATGGCGAATTAATTTAATCTCACACCTGTCAATCTCAGCCAATGTAAGTCGACGTGTAAAGTCTCGTTTGCCTTTAACGTATTGTACAAAACGTACAATCCACGCTAATTTTCGGCAAGCGTTTGTCCAAGAGTCTGTTAAGTTTACAATACGGTCGACGTAAGTATTTGTGACGTCATCAGGTAAGTCAATGGAAATTTTGGAAGGTTTTGATTTACTAGAAGGGCCCACGGGTCCGCCGGTAAGTATTCCCTTGTTGACTGTTGATCCGTCCGGGTCTACAAGTAATTTGTCCTTCTTCGTCTTCTTACCTTGATTGTCGGTACTTTGTAAGTCGATCGTTAATGGTGGTTTGAACTCTATGGGATCAGTGGGTTTCGGTAAACTTATTTTTCTGCCGATATTAATCCCAGGTTTCACCATAGGTTGCAAGTTCGGTATGTCTCTTGAGCGCAAAGTAACACCTGTATTTACATTAGCGTAGGTACTACCCACATCTGTAATACATGAAGTTTCACCGTGCTTATGGTTGCTCAAGTGTGTCAAAATTGGTAGTTTGTCAATACAAGGCCGCTCCAATAGGGAAACTGCGGCTTTATTGTTAGTCGATACATTACTAATGTCCGGTAGAACATTTTGTGATGTTTCTGACAAAATGTCTAGTCGACTGTCTAGTAATGTGTCTGGTGATACGTCTGGTAACGTATCTGGTTGTATGTCAATAGAAGGCCGCTCCAATAGGGAAACTGCGGCTTTACTGTTAGTCGATACATTACTAATGTCCGGTAGAACATTTTGTGATGTTTCTGACAAAATGTCTAGTCGACTGTCTAGTAATGTGTCTGGTTGACCGTCTGGCGATATGTCTGGTGTAGAAAGGCTCACAAGTCTTCCTCTCTTGACCTTTGAAGTTATATCTTTCCATTTCGCCTTCGGTTTTTTCTTGAGTTTTGCCGCCGTTGTCTTTTTCTTTGCCTTCCCCTTTTTTGGTTTCTTGATTTCGGCGTCCTTAGGGATAGTGTTAGATTTGTTGTCGTATAACGGAGGCCAATCTTGTGTCGATTTCTGCAAGAATTGGGGTCCGTGTTGCCAAAATTCTTTGTTCTCCGGTTTACAGAATTCCTCAGGCATCATTCCTCGCGACGCAATATCAGCTGGGTTTTGTGGTCCGGGACAATGTCGCCAATCCTCTTTTATTGAACGGTCTAGAATTTCCGCGCGACGGTTAGCTACGAATGTCTTGAATTCGAGTGTGTCGTTGTTTATGTAAAATAAAACCAACGTCGCGTCAGTCCAATAAAATATCTGTAAACTCGACTGTAGTTCTGTCTGTATGAGGTTCACGATGGTGGTTGACAGGGTTGCGGCTTGTAGCTCAGCTCGTGGTGTCGTCATATACTTAGTAGGCATGGTCTTAGCCTTAGAAGTAATGAGCGAAACATCGAACTCGTCTGAGTCTACTTGTCTGCGCAAGTACGCTGCCACACCAAAACCATTGTCACTGGCGTCAGAAAAACAGTGTAGTTCCAAGTTGTCAGGAAATGTACTTTGTAATGGAAAGTAAACCCTGGGTATGGAATAATCCTCTAGCGAAGATAATTCCGCCTCCCAGGTCTTCCATAAGTCCACTTGGTCTGATGAGATCGGCTCGTCCCATGTTAGTCCATCCTTCCATATACTGCGCATATAAATGCGGGCTTGCAGTATCACTGGACTGATGAATCCTAACGGATCGAACAATCGGCTCAACTTTGACAAGCATGATCTCTTTGTCAGTGTGTTCTCTTGACTGTCCAGTCTCACTTTCACTCGAAAGTTGTCTGTGTTTGGGTCCCAAAAGAGCCCCAACACTTTAGTCGTCGGTAGTGGTTCGAACTCTAGGTCTATGTCACCACCTCCACGCTCAGTCGTCCCGAATGAGTCTACTAATTCGGCACTGTTTGAGGCGAATTTGGTGAGGTTAAAACCTCCGCCCGCTAAGCAGTCCCGTAATTGATGTGCTACTGTTGTAGCACGTTCTACTGTATCGCAACTCTGTAAACCGTCGTCTACATAAAAGTCATGTTCTACGATTTTAATTATCTCTGGGTCATACAGGTGTTTCTGATCCCTAGCGGCCTGCTTTAGGGCGTACATCGTGCAATTTGGGCTGTCTCTGGCACCGAAAACGCGAACTTGCATTTGGTAAGTCGCCGGTGGTAGACTTAAGTCTCCTTCCGGGTACCAGAGGAACCGCAAACTGTCTCTGTCTCGCTCTAACACTCTCACTTGGTGAAACATTGCTTCAACGTCGCAAGTAAAAGCTACTTGACGCTGACGGAAGCGCATAATCACCCCCATAAGATAATTATTCATGTTTGGTCCATCCATTAACTCACTATTGAGGGACATTCCCTCAAATAGAGCCGCACAATCATTGACTACGCGTACTTTATCTGGTTTGTCGGGATGTCTCACATAGTGATGTGGCAAGTAATAGGTTTGGTCAGTCACTATCTCCGGGTTAGTCATTCGGATAGCGTATCCCTTAGTCAAATACGTCTCCATCTGAGTGTTATACTGCAGATGGGCTTTCTCGTCCTTTAATAGACGTTGCCGTATTGAGTGTAGACGTCTTAAAGCCAGTGGGTAGTTGTTTATAAGTTTAGGACTTTGGCTACGCCATAACATCCCCACCTCATAATGTCCGTCTTTCGTCTGGTGGATAGTATCTTCCATGATCTTCAGAGATTGTTTCTCCTGTTCCAACATACAAGGTTCGTAGCTACCAGGTTCAGCTGTATCTTGTTCTAACCACCTGATAGTCTTCTCCGTTAATTCTTTGTCCAGTGCGGCTTGTTCCATTTGATGATTTCTCAACGCGTCATCATCGATATCGACGGGTATTGTTGAGGTTATTGGGGTAGGTAGACTCGCAAGCCTATCATCTGTCGTCGATGGAATCTCTAGCTGACTCGTCTTCTCCCCAAGTTCTAAACTCCGCTGGTGGGTTAGCCGCTCCTTGTGACTTATCATACTAGTTACACGTCTGTCATGTTTTGTCGACTGTAGTGTAGTATGGTTCACGTCGTGTGAAAAGGAATGAATTGAATTTGTAGTTAATAAACTACATGTACTCTGTACATCGTCTTCCTCGTCACTTACGTCTAGTGTGCGCACAGGCGCTCGAGTATACCACCCTATCGGCGTTCTGCAGGCGTATGCGTTTCCCGCTACGACTGCCGATGGTCTGGTTTCCCACACCTGATGTAGGTTGAATTGGTCCGTCCCGATCAGCATTGCTACCGATCTATAATTGACAGGACATTCGGGTACACCAAGGTGTCTGAAATACTTACGGTCCTCTAGAGATTGTTCCGGCACTGGACCTAGTAGGTTACTAAAGTCCTTCGTGGCCGCAAAGGTTAGATCTTTAAAGGGTAACAAAGACCTCTCCCTCTCACTGTGTTGCGATTTCGGAAGAAGAGAGTCTAAGTCCAACTTAACTCGTGTCACTGGTATTGCACGCTGTCCGTGCATACTACTTACGGTATAACTGACGCGCTTACCTTGTTTAAGATCCGTCACTACGTCAGCTATCTTTTCGTCCACGTAGCTATGAGATGAGGCTGAATCTAGAATCGCGTAGATTCTTTTGCTCCCCTTGGTGCCAGTAACCTTAATCGGAATTACACTGAATCCCTTCAATTGGTCAGTAGTCAGAAGCGCGATCCACAGTTGTTCGTCTCCATTGGAATATTCGTCGTCGTCTTCTAACTCTTCGTCCGACGATCCGGATTGTTCTGAGAAGCAATCCTCAATATGGGTCACGAAGGTTGGAGTCGTTTTCGATTCTCGTTTTTGGTAGGCCGCATCACATCTCGCTGCTGCTTCCGGGTGTTCCCTGGCGAAGCGTTTCGTCGGCGTGTGGCTGTCTGTGTGGAGCAGACCGTCGTGGTTGCGTCCACAGGATGGACAAGTGTCAGTATTTGGGCAATCTTTACGGACGTGTCGCGTACACCGCCAACAAGAGTCCAATGGCCGTATTTGCAGCCGTCGTTCTTCCGAGTTCAACTCGCGAAATTGTCGACAACCTCGTAACTTGTGACCGATATACCGCTTGCCTAAATGCTCGCAGTATTGGCAGCCACTGAAGTCGGTACCAAGTTGTTGTCTCGTCTGTTTTGTCCCAATGGGCGCAGATACCCTACTACCGTCCGAGAATTGTCGTGATTCCGTCGGTGTGGTGTAAGTGGCCCTCTTAGTGGATGTTGTCTGGGGTTTTTGTCGGTTGGAGGATGGCAATGTGATCCCTTCTGCCACGATGTGCTGGTCGGTGTAGTTGGATCGAGTTTCTACTACTGCCTCCCTGGATATTAAAAGGTACACATCTTCTAATTTTAAGAATCCTCCCCGCTCTTCTTGCTGGTATTCGACCTTTCTCCACTCCCGACGAAGTCGATGGTGGAGTCGTCCTATGATCTTTAATAGGACTGTAGGGGTATTCCCGTAATCAAGTTGTCCAATGGATCTTAAGGTAGTGATAGCGTTCTTGATCTCGTCAGCTAGTTTTAATAAGTCGACGGGTTTAGTGATAGCCCCTCCCTTACAGAGTTCCTCTATTACTGACCTGGCCATACTAACTGTACCTCCGTATATCGAAGTTAAACGATCGTACGCTAGTTCAAAGGCGTCCGGTACACCGACGAAGGTCTCCGCCAAACGTTTAGGTTCTCCTGACAACGTTTGAAGCAGGTAATTGAACTTCTCCCGTAATGTAAAGGCGCACACGGCGATCTGGGATTCGATATAGTCTACGAAAGTATGCCAGTGTTTTGAGCTACCGGAAAACTTCGGTGGTTGTTGTACCGGCAATCCTTGTCTGGCTGCGAATTTCGCTATCTCCTCGGCAACGTTCAGAGTTTCGCGTCCTTGGTTGGTAACCAGGTTGATATTCTCCCTTCTTGGCGCTTTTCCCTGATACGATGTGGGGTTTGAAGGTACCGGTCTTTGTGGTTCCTTCGGGTGTCTATTGTGTTCGAATTCAGTGTTCCTCGAACTATCGGTGTAACCTTCCTCCAGACGTTCCTCGATCTGAGCCAACTTATTAACAACTGGTCGCAGGATGTCGGCGAACTGTTGTGTACTAATTGCGTCCGTTGGTTGTAACGCCTTCTGTGTTGGTGTATTCTGTGGAGGATTGTCTGCAAAGGAGTTGTCTGAACGCTCGCGTTTATATTCATCGGCCGCCCCTGTTCTAAATACCTCGCGTTTCGGGTAATCCGATTTGCTCGAAGTACTACTATCATCCGGATATGGTGGTCGACGTGCTCGCGTTCGTTGCGTCGTACGAATTCTCACGTTTCGTTTCGGAACATCGTCCACTGATCTCCGTTGTTCGGTAGGCTCACAAGTCTTCCTCGAAGTCGTAGATTGCGATGTAAATTGGTTGAACGGTCGCGTATCCACTGTTCTCCGTTGTTCGGTAGGCTCACAAGTCTTCCTCGAAGTCGTAGATTGCGATGTAAATTGGTTGAACGGTCGCGTATCCACTGTTCTCCGTTGTTCGGTAGGCTCACAAGTCTTCCTCGAAGTCGTAGATTGCGATGTAAACTGAACCGGTGGGCGAATGACAGCGTTTGAATCCAAAGGCCTTGTTGGCCTAAACGTCATTGGGTAAGCGTAGTGTGTAACAGGTTTTGGCGTCGGAGGTGGACTCACCTGTTTTGTCGTCAGTAGTGCAGGTCCGGTCAATAAACTACTACGATCTGTAATCGGTGGGTTACTTACCTTAACTTTCGGAATAGGCGACGACGTTGCTCTTGGCGGTGTAAACTCGTCCGGAATAACAAACCTGTGTTCCGTCGCACCATGGATAGGAGAAATGTTACTACTACCTGCAATCGAAACAGGTTCCTTAGTCGTAACCGGTGCAAACATATGAGTTACCTGTGGGAATCGTTGACACAAGTCTTTTACTAATTGTCGTTCCCGTCCGGGTGCTCCTACGCTTCCTTCCTTCTTTCGTTCCTGAATTTGGCGATGTCTTACCTCTATCTGGTCCAAGTCATGTCCGTCTCGAGATCTCATTGATCAATCGCGGGCCTTTTGATCCAGATCTTCCTCAGCGTTCGCTAATTCTCTCGCCTTCTTCTCGAGTTCGAAATGAAGTTTAGCTGTCTTCTCTCGTTGTTCCGTTTGTCGTTGTTGCGCCTCAAACTCTGCTTGTCGTATAGCGGATTGAGCTTTTA
Organism: Nemertoderma westbladi; assembly: GCA_032718475.1. Taxonomy (NCBI): domain Eukaryota; kingdom Metazoa; phylum Xenacoelomorpha; order Nemertodermatida; family Nemertodermatidae; genus Nemertoderma; species Nemertoderma westbladi. The sequence goes on along the minus strand of JAUCBJ010001439.1, from coordinate 23,835 downwards.
TTTGCCGTGTTTTCATTTCGGCCCGTGCTTCCGAAACTAACCTGTTTCGTTCTAATTCCGCCGCTGCCGCTGCCGCTTGTCGCTCTGACTCGGCCGCTGCCGCTGCCGCTTGTCGCTCTGACTCGGCCGCTGCCGCTGCCGCTTGTCGGGCAATGTCTACCTCTAACCTTTCTACTTCAGCTGCTTCTAATTCAGCTTGTTCCTGTAGATGAGAGATTCTCGCTATATTCGCAACGCGTAGCTTCTCTTCCTCTACTGCTGCCTGCATCACTAGAAGTTGAGCTTGTTCCTCCATTTCTCGTCGTTGTCGGTAGAATTCTTGCTGTTGTCGAGCAACTTCTGACGTAACCATACTTCCCTCGCCAATTTCGCTACGAATACTCACCAACGATTGATCCAATATTCCCGGTGCCGATTCAATTTGTGCGAATGAAGTTTCCCTCGTAGCCTCCGGCACGGTTTTCCAATCTCCGACGTCTTTGCCGCACATGCGTAAGTGATCCGTCAGGTGTTTCAATTGTTCATCCAGTCGGTACAGTTCCTGTTCTTCCTCGGGCTGTAATAATTCGTCCGAAACTGACTCACCTAACAACTGGTCCGCTTGTTCCTGTTGTATCTGCCTAATCGTCGACTTAAACTGAATCAGTTTCTCTCTAGCGATCATTAGTTTCTCGAGGATTCTAAGTTGAGTATCCATGTCCTGTCTCTGTCTGGCTAGATCTTGTAGGCCAACTAGATTATCTACGGACTTATATACTTTACTCTGTACTCTAACCTGGAGGGTGTAGAACTCGAATCGAGACATCGGAGCGGTCAACCCGTCTAATATGCGTTGGCCTTCTCCAATACTTCTGGTAATATGCGCCATGTAACCACCGACGCTTCTAACCACACTTTCTGTACTTCCTGCTGAACTTACCATCTCCGTTTCCCTATATCTAGGTTGCGGAACAGTTAGAAAGTCCTCGGTCCTGCCGTCGCCTCGTACTACGGCATCCGGTACTCCCGTTGGATGTACTGGTGACGCACACGGTGTAGGTTCGGTAGGCTCGCAAGTCTTCCCCTGTTGTTCTTCCGCTGCTGACTTATCTCCGTTGCACGAGTCATAGTCGGTAGGTGTGTTCTTCGTATAGTCTTGTTTGTCACTCATTTCGGTAGTTGTAAGTCAAGTAAAGTGAGTGTCAAAGTATCGAGTTTACCGTATTTATCTAAACGGTACTAATTACAGTCTTATAAAATTAGCCTTCCGGCCGATTTTATAGCAGATGGATAAAATTAGCCTAAACGGCCAATTTTACAGCAAATAAATGTCACGGAATAAGTATATAATAAAATTAGCCTAGCGGCCAATTTTATAACAAATAAATCGGATAACGATATGCGTTATCAAAAGGTAAATTAAATACAATAATACGGACTAATTCAGCAATGAACAAAGAAATCATACGGAATGCATAAATACTTGAGACAGTGGAACCCACAATAATTTTAACTAATACTGTAATGCCTAACTTATTTATGCAACTTTTCGAACTCACCCACTCCAATAATTCTCCAGAAAAACAGATTCCCAGATACAAACCGGACGTGAACCTTTCCGTTTTTAACGTTGCGGACGAAACGCGATTTTCCCAACCAAAGTTGTTGAGTTATCTATCTCCCAAACTTGCTAAACACGGTCTTGCTCCCGTTACAGTCTAGAAATGAGTTCTGAATCCTGAAAAAACAAAAGAGTTAGGTTTTACTTTTACGAAAAATTTTGTACCGGTACAATATGGTATTTAAACCCCTTTAAACACCGGTATTCAATTCCAAAATATTTTACACGCGGTTCAAATCAAATTTTATTTCAAAAAATTAGCACTTAGCTAATCAAATATAAATTTTTACCTCAAAATACAAAATTTTCAAATAACTTTAGTCCTACCGAACCGTAGTTCAGTAAAACACATTCCTACTATTGGAAGAGACAGCAACAATACCTGCAATATCCTACTGTAAAGTTTGTGAATCAAATCATAAATCCGACCTTCTCACCAAAACAGTAAACTCTAAGTAAGCGAATATATTGCAGTATCGATCTCTTATAACCGGTGAGGCAGAAAACAGTCAACGAGCAGACAAACTTCGATAAAACAAAATCCCGCGCAGCGAATCCTAAAATCAGGCTGACTCACTGACGGACTAAGAGGCTCATATACTTTGCCGCGGTGTGATTTATATGGTTGGGCAAAGAGACGCTAGCTAGGTACAGGCAGAGATTTGGAGATGTCTAACTAGCGGGCAAAGCACAGTACGGACAAAGTTAATTTTATATATTTTGAGGTGTAAATAATTTCTAACGCGCGTGTGTTAATTCTGAACGGTCAAAACAGTTTTGCTCCTTCACATATATAATTACTGGGTACGGTGTGCATTTTACGAATATTCTAATTTTGTAACTTGTAGGTCCAATACTCACGAATGATAAGGTTCCTTCCCCTCTTGCGTATTTCCAGGACTCAAATTCAGGCATAGGGTTAATGCTACGCCCAGAATTCGGCAATTTTAGGTACCAGGTCCCTGATACTAAGAAGAGATGTGTTAGTTTACTACTGTAGGCGTACAGTTACTAATAGCTATCCTGGCTCCTATCTAGAATTTTAGTCACCCAGGTAGTCCGGGTAACTTCCTATTAGGGCGTTGGCGGGGACACGGTAGATGTTAGTATCCCTAATAGCCTCAATTTATTTGCGCCTAGTGTAAACTGCCCTACCGCCTGAACGGTACAATCTCAATTCAGGTGAAAACACAGCAACCCCTCTAGCCTACAAGTTCTAATGCAATGGACACTGTCGTACTACAAATAGTCGCACACACACCTGCACTTAGCAAGAGTTAGGCGTACAGTTTGCTGCACCCTACCAATTTGTATGCTTCGTACCGGTGTGCCTACGTCCTATCTGCGTACTAGTATCTGCCTGCTCTCTCTCCCTCCCCCCGTAGGAATGTGAAGGTCTACTGTGGTTTTCCTGAATCAAGACAGTACAGTCCCTATGATGTAATTTTAGGCTTACAGCGTGTCACTACGTCTACCTTTTGATCTTTTGGTCTTATACTTAGGTAGCAAGGCGTCGAACGCTGTCTAACCTTTCAGGCGATGGGCGAATTACTCAAGATGGTATTGCGGGTTGTCTCTCGTCTACATTCCCGTGATGTTCCCGTTCATTGCTGCGGCCCGATCTCTAGCCGGCCATCCTGTCCCTGAGTTTGTTCACCGTAGTGAATTCATAGTAAAACAGATAGAAAAGCTGAGAGAATATTCTGACTTTATTACAGAAGATATAATTATAATACAATGTAATCTGAAATAAACTAAGCGCGACAGAATATTGATAAGATAATCTGAGAAGTAGATTGTAAGTGTAATAGTATTGAGATATAAGATTGATAACTAATGAACAAATCGCACCTTTATATAGCAAATTTGTGCCGCAATCAATCGAGAAAATTCTCGATTGTTCTATGGGTTCTAACGGGGTTTTAAAGATAGCTATTGGTCCAGCTAATATATAACTTGCACGAATGAACAAATCGCACCTTTATATAGCAAATTTGTGCCGCAATCAATCGAGAAAATTCTCGATTGTTCTATGGGTTCTAACGGGGTTTTAAAGATAGCTATTGGTCCAGCTAATATATAACTTGCACGACATTGGTTACAATCAAATAACTACAGTCTCATTGGTACAGACAAATGCAATTAATTTGTAGCGGTTAATTTAAATGAGTTGAAATTCTGTACAAAAAATAATTCGCACTTACTAGGATTCGAACTCAATACCTACTACACATATAATTTCCAACGCTCTACCGACTGAGCTACTGAACCACTTGACCGATAAGTACACAAATGATAGAACCAATACGAATGAGAACTCAAAGCAATCTTTACAAAGTTAATTCGAATAAAAATAAATTTTGAAAATCCACGGCATTTAGGGAATATAATTCTATACAGGTAGTTACAATAACCAAAGTCCGAGACGAAACCAGCCAATCAGGTAGTTACAATAACCAAAGTCCGAGACGAAACCAACCAATCAGGTAGTTACAATAACCAAAGTCCGAGACGAAACCAGCCAATCAGGTAGTTACAATAACGAAAGTCCGAGACGAAACCAGCCAATCAGGTAGTTACAATAACCAAAGTCCGAGACGAAACCAACCAATCAGGTAGTTACAATAACCAAAGTTCGAGACGAAACCAGCCAATCAGGTAGTTACAATAACCAAAGTCCGAGACGAACCCAGCCAATCAGGTAGTTACAATAACCAAAGTCCGAGACGAAACCAGCCAATCAGGTAGTTACAATAACCAAAGACCGAGACGAAACCAGCCAATCAGGTAGTTACAATAACCAAAGTCCGAGACGAAACCAGCCAATCAGGTAGTTACAATAACCAAAGTTCGTGACGAAACCAGCCAATCAGGTAGTTACAATAACCAAAGTCCGAGACGAAACCAGCCAATCAGGTAGTTACAATAACCAAAGACCGAGACGAAACCAGCCAATCAGGTAGTTTCAATAACCAAAGACCGAGACGAAACCAGCCAATCAGGTAGTTACAATAACCAGAGTCCGAGACGAAACCAGCCAATCAGGTAGTTACAATAACGAAAGTCCGAGACGAAACCAGCCAATCAGGTAGTTATAATAACCAAAGTCCGAGACGAAACCAGCCAATCAGGTAGTTACAATAACGAAAGTCCGAGATGAAACCAGCCAATCAGGTAGTTACAATAACGAAAGTCCGAGACGAAACCAGCCATTCAGGTAGTTACAATAACCAGAGTCCGAGACGAAACCAGCCAATCAGGTAGTTACAATAACGAAAGTCCGAGATGAAACCAGCCAATCAGGTAGTTACAATAACCAAAGTCCGAGACGAATCCAGCCAATCAGGTAGTTACAATAACCAAAGTCCGAGACGAAACCAGCCAATCAGGTAGTTACAATAACGAAAGTCCGAGACGAAACCAGCCAATCAGGTAGTTACAATAACCAGAGTCCGAGACGAAACCAGCCAATCAGGTAGTTACAATAACGAAAGTCCGAGACGAAACCAGCCAATCAGGTAGTTACAATAACCAAAGTCCGAGACGAACCCAGCCAATCAGGTAGTTATAATAACCAAAGTCCGAGACGAAACCAGCCAATCAGGTAGTTACAATAACGAAAGTCCGAGATAAAACCAGCCAATCAGGTAGTTACAATAACCAAAGTCCGAGACGAATCCAGCCAATCAGGTAGTTACAATAACCAAAGTCCGAGACGAAACCAGCCAATCAGGTAGTTACAATAACCAAAGTCCGAGACGCAACCAACCAATCAGGTAGTTACAATAACCAAAGTCCGAGACGAAACCAGCCAATCAGGTAGTTACAATAACGAAAGTCCGAGACGAAACCAGCCAATCAGGTAGTTACAATAACCAAAGTCCGAGACGAAACCAACCAATCAGGTAGTTACAATAACCAAAGTCCGAGACGAACCCAGCCAATCAGGTAGTTACAATAACCAAAGTCCGAGACGAACCCAGCCAATCAGGTAGTTACAATAACCAAAGTCCGAGACGAAACCAGCCAATCAGGTAGTTACAATAACCAAAGACCGAGACGAAACCAGCCAATCAGGTAGTTACAATAACCAAAGTTCGTGACGAAACCAGCCAATCAGGTAGTTACAATAACCAAAGTCCGAGACGAAACCAGCCAATCAGGTAGTTACAATAACCAAAGACCGAGACGAAACCAGCCAATCAGGTAGTTACAATAACCAAAGACCGAGACGAAACCAGCCAATCAGGTAGTTACAATAACCAAAGTTCGTGACGAAACCAGCCAATCAGGTAGTTACAATAACCAAAGTCCGAGACGAAACCAGCCAATCAGGTAGTTACAATAACCAAAGTCCGAGACGAAACCAGCCAATCAGGTAGTTACAATAACCAAAGACCGAGACGAAACCAGCCAATCAGGTAGTTACAATAACCAAAGTCCGAGACGAAACCAACCAATCAGGTAGTTACAATAACCAAAGTCCGAGACGAACCCAGCCAATCAGGTAGTTACAATAACCAAAGTCCGAGACGAAACCAGCCAATCAGGTAGTTACAATAACGAAAGTCCGAGACGAAACCAGCCAATCAGGTAGTTACAATAACCAAAGTCCGAGACGAATCCAGCCAATCAGGTAGTTACAATAACCAAAGTCCGAGACGAAACCAGCCAATCAGGTAGTTACAATAACGAAAGTCCGAGACGAACCCAGCCAATCAGGTAGTTACAATAACGAAAGTCCGAGACGAAACCAGCCAATCAGGTAGTTACAATAACCAAAGTCCGAGACGAAACCAGCCAATCAGGTAGTTACAATAACCAAAGTCCGAGACGAAACCAGCCAATCAGGTAGTTACAATAACCAAAGTCCGAGACGAACCCAGCCAATCAGGTAGTTATAATAACCAAAGTCCGAGACGAAACCAGCCAATCAGGTAGTTACAATAACGAAAGTCCGAGATGAAACCAGCCAATCAGGTAGTTACAATAACCAAAGTCCGAGACGAATCCAGCCAATCAGGTAGTTACAATAACCAAAGTCCGAGACGAAACCAGCCAATCAGGTAGTTACAATAACGAAAGTCCGAGACGAAACCATCCAATCAGGTAGTTACAATAACCAAAGTCCGAGACGAAACCAGCCAATCAGGTAGTTACAATAACCAGAGTCCGAGACGAAACCAGCCAATCAGGTAGTTACAATAACGAAAGTCCGAGACGAACCCAGCCAATCAGATAGTTACAATAGCCAAAGTCCGAGACGAAACCAGCCAATCAGGTAGTTACAATAACCAAAGTCCGAGACGAAACCAGCCAATCAGGTAGTTACAATAACCAAAGTCCGAGACGAAACCAGCCAATCAGGTAGTTACAATAACGAAAGTCCGAGACGAACCCAGCCAATCAGGTAGTTACAATAACCAAAGTCCGAGACGAAACCAGCCAATCAGGTAGTTACAATAACCAAAGTCCGAGACGAAACCAGCCAATCAGGTAGTTACAATAACCAAAGTCCGAGAAGAAACCAACCAATCAGGTAGTTATAGTAACCAAAGTCCGAGACGAAACCAGCCAATCAGGTAGTTACAATAACCAAAGTCCGAGACGAAACCAGCCAATCAGGTAGTTACAATAACCAAAGTCAGAGACGAAACCAGCCAAACAGGTAGTTACAATAACCAAAGTAACTGGTATACTGGAACTGGTATATTATACCATAAACCCGACAGAGACCATCCCATCCATGTTTTGTCACATATTTTTTTCAGTTTAACTTCAGCGAACGCGCCTCTCAGACGTTTAACAACCCATACCGGGAGCGCGGCATCCAGACGGAACCGCCACCGCGCGCAGACTACGCCGCTAACGCCAACCAATGGGAGATCTACGATGCCTATATGGAGGACTTGGCGCAGCAGGAGAAAGCGAAAGAAAAGAAAACAACCTCAAAGAGGGAGGACGAAAAGAAACGTAAAACTTTACAGGTGAGATATAAAATAGATTATTTAACTACCAAATGAGATTAAATAATGTTTCGATTTGTTATATATATATACCTGTCATCAAGACAGATAAACAGTATTCAATATTTTATATATATTCATTTAGTGATGTACCTGAATTCCGTTCCGGTCGGAATTCCAGCAGTTTTTGACAGATTCCGGTTCCGGTCGGAATGATATGTTTGCCGGAATTTTCGGTTGTTTTTTCATAAAAATATTCCCTTACACATTCTCAGAAAATATTTTTAACAAGTTTTATCGTGATCAACGACCTCGAAAACCCTTATATACCGCTTATTCGTCAAGATTAGATAAAGAGTTTGTTTTGTTGGCTGGACCTATGTATAAGTGACCAAATGGAATCAAAAGAAAAAGATGTTACGATATGAGTATATTTCGGGCGACAGTCCTTTATCAACTCACGACAAATGGACACAACAACGAAATGGAGACATTGTACACAAAAAAACGTATTATACCAAACCACATGCAACACATGCAATGAAAGTTACGTAGGATAAACATATAAATCAATCAGAACACGCACTATGGCACATATTAATGCGGTACGCAACGGGAACAAAAATCGTAGTAGCTCAGTAGCAGCTCACAGACTATCGATACACGGACCGTGGACACCAACCGCTCAACCACCATTTACTGTTAACGTACTACGTCGATGTAGAGATTGGCCCGACGCGACAGGAAAATTGGTGAGAATTCCCCAGCAATAAATATTCAACACCCCACCGAATACGACAGCGGCTGGTAGAAACATACAGTACATACATACAACAAACACGTCACACATTAGGCAACAAACACGTAACACATTATGAAACAAATGGAACGGGGGGGGGGGGGGGGCAGGGGTTCTCGCGCATATTTATATTTTCATATATACTCATTCTCTTGGTGCCACTTTTTCCTATTAAAGTACTTATTTATCCTTTTGGTGCACATCCCTTTTCAAGCATAGGTAAAAAAAAAATAGGTAAAAAATAATATATTTCAAAATCTAGACTCAGTCTAAGTATTTCTTACTGAGAAATTGATAATTATATCATATTTTTATTTATTATTTTTATTTTCACTACAGATTGAATCAACCTCGGACGATATATCGCGCGTAGAACATTCCTCTAAGATTCTAGAACGCATGGTTAATCAGAACACTTTCGACGAAATCAGCCAGGACTACAAGTTCTGGGACGACACCTCGGACGAGTTCCGCGACCAGGAGGGCAGTCTACTTCCCCTCTGGCGGTTCTCGCATGAACCGGCGAAACGTCTAGCGGTTACCTCGCTCAGCTGGAACACCCAGTACTACGATCTGTTCGCCACCGGGCACGGGTCATACGATTATCTCAAACCGACTAAGGGTTAGTCATTGTAATGTTACTTTAATCTAATGATACCAGTTGTGAGTCAGTGACTATGGTTTGGTTCTCAGCTCGTTTACCAACCCGCGTCCATATTTGTACCGTTTAGGTTTAGTTCTCTGCTCGTTTACCAACCCATATTTTTTATACCGTTTAGGTTTAGTTCTCTGCTACTCACTGAAGAATCCGAGTTACCCCGAGTTTGAGTTTGATACTGAGAGTGGGGTTATGTGTCTGGACTTCCACCCCGACTACCCGTATCTACTGTGCGCGGGGTTCTACGATGGGGCTGTCGGGGTGTTCAACGTGCTCCGTCCCGGATCCGCCCAGTACATGTGCACCGCAAAGGGAGGGAAACACACGTAAGTTACATAATTATTTATAAAGAAACAATTATTATTAAAAATATATGTAAATGGCTAAAGTAGCACAACTGGGTCTCCTAAAATTCTCTACAGATTCTGGCAGCTTTTATTGAAGATAAATGTCGCTTATTTTATTTTAAGGATAAATTTACGTCCAAATAATTACGTCGGTATGTAATTTTGTTGAATCTTGAAAGTCAATTATTCTTATATTTTGAATTTTCAAGCCTCAACTCAATTTGAACTTCCGAGATTAAAACACCTTCCGATGTAACAAGTTCCGAGACTTACATTCTATACTTTATGTTATGATGGATATGCCATTGGCCATAGCCAAATATAAGTTGTAGTAATTTTTATTGTTAAGCTGATTTTTGTGTTCTCAGCTACTTTTATTTGAATCAAAAGCGCAAAATGTAAATGTCAAGAGAATTGGGTTCATTACGTATGGTATGAGTGATATAGACTAGTTTTTATGATCGTGCCATGTGTATTTATTGCCAAGACAGTGGTGTATTCAGGTTGCCCCCGGGGTTGAGGGGTTACGTCTTTCGGGTTTACCATTTATAAAAAATATTATACCATTATTTATTTTATAAAAATCACCCAGTTGTGTTTCCTTATATCCTACACAGCGATCCAGTGTGGCAAGTGCGTTGGCAACGCGACGATATCGACAACAACCTCAACTTCTACAGCACCAGTTCCGACGGACGAGTCTGTTGTTGGACCCTCGTCAAGAACGAACTCAACTGCACGGACATCATCCACCTCCGTCTAGACGAGGGCCTCCAAGAGCCAACCACCGACACCAGCCAACTCATCCATCTAGGCTGCGGGACATCCTTCGACTTCCATAGAAGCCTTGACTACCTGTTCCTCGTTGGGACAGAAGAAGGAAAAATCCATAAGTGTTCGAAAGCGTATAAAAGCCAATTCTTAGACACCAGCGTCGCGCATCAGATGGCTGTCTACCGTATCCATTGGAACGTCTTCCACCCTAAAGTCTACATATCGTGCTCTGCGGATTGGACGGTAAAGATTTGGGATCATTCGTACCACAAACAGGAGCCGTTGTTCGTCTTCGATCTCGGTAGTTCGGTGGGAGACGTCGCCTGGTCGCCCTACTCCTCCACGGTGTTCGCCGCCGTAACGGCTGACGGTCGCGTTCACGTATTCGATCTGAACGTTAATAAATACTCGTCGATCTGCGATCAGATGGTCGTGAGTAAGAAGAAGACGCGACTCACTCACATTGCGTTCAATCCGACTCAACCTATTGTTATCGTCGGCGACGATAGGGGTTACGTGACGTCATTGAAGCTGTCGCCGAATCTCAGGAAGATGCCGAAAGAGAAGAAAGGGTTGGCAGCGATGCAAGCAACAAAGCAACCAAGCAAAGAGGAGCAGGAAATAGCTAAAATAGAGAAATTAATGGCTTTAGTTAAAGAACCCGAACCAGCAAAGAGAGAATAAATTGATTGAATATGTTTGGAACTTAATCATTGTTTTGTATTATTTATTAGATAATTAATTATATATTTGTTATCTTATTTGTAAATATTTGTAAATATGTAAACAACTTAAATTTATTAATAACAATGCTATTTAACGGTGGACTACAATCTACTTATGTCTTCCCATTCAGTTACATAATATAAACATAATAATATATACGTCATTGTTCATAAAGTAGCACTATATAGCGTTACTACTCGAGTGATTTTGTTTCCCTAGCGACAGCGAGAGAAATAACAAAACGAAGTCCGTAAAAGCTTTAAAGTGCTATTTATGAACAATGGCGAATCTAATTTTATTTATTTGAGGTGAATTATTTGTAATTGTGCACTAAAACTTTCTAGAACAATCTTGTAGCAGGAAAGCATGATATGTTAATTATACACACATTAATCTAGTGCCAAATTAGCGTAGTGGATATCGCGTCGGGTTATGAATGTAAAGGCCGCTGGTTCGATTCTGAACTAATTATACTTTGAAAGTTTTAGAATTGTGAAATAGTTATAGTATTCGAATAACGTCATGTGTTATTATATCTAAAATGACGTGGTGATAGTAAATGTATGGAGTAGGGCTGAGAAATAATGTCGCAATGAAGGATTTTTAATTATTTTAGCTAACAGTACATCAGTATATAAATATTAATGATAATGGTGACGCCGTATAGCGACGTTAACTATCCAATAGAAGCATTGTTGGCTGTGTTTTCATCCTGTCCGAAGAACGCTGATTGGTCAATCTTCAAGGACGTCGACGCTTTTATTATATCAGAATTTGGACTGAAAACAAAATAAACTCACGGTACACTAAGTAATATTAAGAATATATTAATACAAATTTACAACTAACCAACATCTAACGCCATAAATGTCTGATAGCAGATAGTGAATACTGAATAGTATATTGCATCTGTCAACATAACCAGATAATATATAACATGCAGACATAACTACAAGTTAAGGGTGTGTACTACACATACCCCCCCTCCGGTAGTTAGGGGTGACCAATCTAACATCAACAAACAAATAAACAAATTTGAAATACGATAGTCTCTATATCTATTGGGGAAGTTAGTTAGTTGGTAATGGTAGTGACTAGTGAGTAGTCACTATTTGCATAGCGTTGTGGGGGGCGGGATATACGCCCCGATCGGGTGGAAACGGATGGAGGGGCACTGATTGCGATAGGTTGTGGCCCCTGGGCGGTTATGCGCGGTGGTGCTGGTCGAGCCACAACGGAGGACCAGGTGGGCTTGGGGGGGGGCTGGTGGCAGAATCTCGTGGGGCGTGGGCTGTTCGGCAGCCGTGGTTGGGGTCTCCTGTGGGGGGTCCTCGATGGTCCCTTTCGGTTGAAGTTGAACCGGTTGGGTCTCTGGCCGGGGGGACACGGGGGTGGATGCGGGTATGAGGTGTCGGGTGCGGAGGAATACCCGGTTTCGGCGAATCACCCGGCCGCTTGTCTGGCGTATAAGGTACTCGTGTTTGGGGGCCACCTCGACCACGGTGCCATGGCCCGTCCACCGATGGCTCACCGGGTCCTGGATCAGGACTGGGTCTCCCACCGACATTGGTTGGAGGGGGCGGGTTCCACTATCGTAATGGGCCAGTAGTTTAGACCGTTGGGTTTCAGCTATGGAATCCAACTCCGAGAAGGTTTTGTGCCATCGGGGGTCTAGGGAGCGATAGTGTACCGGCAAGGCTTCCCTCAGGTTATGGCCATATAAGAGTTGGGCCGGGGATCGGCCCCCATATCTGGGGGTGTTGCGATAGGCCATGAGGCCTTGGGCCAACTGGTCGAGGTTTAGAGTGGGGTTGGAAGCGCCAATTATTAGTTTCTTTAAGGTCTTAACGGCGGCTTCGGCGCGGCCGTTTGTGCATGGCAGGTGGGGGGAGGACGAGTCGAGGTGAACCCCCCAAGTGGCGTAAAATCGTTTGATCTCTGCTGACACAAATTGTGGCCCATTATCTGGCCGTAGAATCAGGGGCACTGCTGTGGACAGAAACACGCTCCGGAAGGCGTTAGCCAGGGCGTTGGATGTAGTGTTGGTTCCCAGGACGACGAGGTGGGGCCAACCGGTGGCTTCGCCAGTGACCACAAGGTAGTGTTGGTTGTTCACGACGAATAAATCAGAATGGACCCGTTCGAAGGGGCGGGTGGCGTCGGCATTGTACTGGAGCGGTTGCGGCGCGTGGGATGGGAGGAGGGTTTGACATGGTTGGCAATGTTCAACCGTCTGTGTGACGTCATTGTGTATGTTAGGCCACCAGACTGAGTCGTTGGCCCGTTGACGAGTTTTAGTTAAACCCTGGTGGGCGGCATGGAGGACGCGCAGGGTCTCCGGTCGCAGTGCCGCGGGTATCAGCAGTCGGTGGCCACGGAGAACGAGGCCGTCGATAACTTGTAGATCCGCTCGGTGGTTGAAGTACGGCTGTAGATCGGGGTCTACAAGTTCCAGTTTCGAATCTGGCCAGCCGTGGTGGATGCGCGAGATCAGTGATGAGTAGACTGGGTCGCTCTGACCGGCCTCTCGTATCTGACGGAGGCGGGCGTCCTGAGCAGCCAATGGCGTGGGCCCAGTGGGTGTGGCGGAAGCGGCCGCTGTCTGCAGGGCCGCAGTCGCTGCAACAGAAATGATGTAGGAGCGGTCCGCCTCGTCATCTGGGGTGAGCAAGAAGTCGTCGGGTACGGGGTGGTGTTGTGGGGTGCGGGAGAATGCATCTGCAATGAGATGCTTGGCCCCCTTTTGGTGACGCGCTGTTAGGTTGTAACGTGACAGCGCTGTCTTTAGTTTCAAGAGCCGATCATTGGAGACCTGGTCAAGGCGGCGGTCATTTAGGATTGGGATAAGGGGGCTGCAGTCTGTGATTAAATCAAAGTGTTTCAGCCCATCCAAGAAGTAGCTGCATTTCTTGGTTGCCCAGGCGGCGGCGAGCCCCTCCAACTCCGCCATTCCAGACCAGTTTGACTCGTGTGGGGCTAAGGTACGGGAGCCACATTGGATGGTGAGCCACTTAGCGTTATCGGGGTCCCATTGGCGAAGTAGAAAGCCGAGTCCATAGAGGCGTGAGGCATCCGTGAGGAGTTCTGTACGTCGCTCGGGGTGGAACCCTGACAAGTAGAGTGGGCTAGACAGGGCGGACCGGGTGTCAAGGAATGCAGTCTGGTGGGGCGGGAGCCACTCCCAGGGGTGGCGGTCGGTGTTCAGGCTGCGGAGTGGTTCCACTAAGCGAGTTATATCGGCAGTTGAATTTCCCAGCTGTTGGGCGAGACCCAGAAATGAGCGCAACTCACGGCGGTTGCTGGGTGGGGGGAAGTTCCGCAGGTCCTGAGTGAGGTCTGGGTCGATGCGGAAGCGGCCCTTGGAGATGAGGTAACCACCGAACTTGACCTCGGTGCGGCAGAACTGGGTTTTACGTGGGTTGAGGGAAATGTTGGCGCGGGTGCAGGCGTCCAGGGCCACCGCGACGTGTTGGATGTGTTCCTCAATGGTGTTCGAGTAGACGATAATATCCTCGACGATGCGGCCTGTATTAGGCAAGTTACGAATTGCAGTGTCCATGCGTGCGTTAAAGGCGTCTGAGCTGCCATGCCAGCCCATCGGCATGCGGCGATAGCGCATTCGGCCGCGATGGGCAGCGACGAAGGTGGTGAGGCGTCGGCTTTGGGCATCGAGTTCAACCTGGTGAAAGCCTTTGAGGCCATCGAGAACTGTGAAAATGCCCGCAGATGTGGGTATCGCAGACACAACATGGAAGGGACTCGGACTGAAGTAGGTCGGTCGCACTGTAGCTTTATTCAGTTCTCGTAGATCTACAGTAATCCTTGCACAGTTCGGGTCTTTCTTACGTGTCACTACCATTGGATTGAGCCAGGTGCCCGGGTCGTTTTCATCACCCGCCGGTTCGATAATACCCATCGCGAGTTGTTCGTCTACCTCGCGGTCGAAGGCAGCACGAAGGTTGACTGGTATGGGCCGGTGGTGGTAGGCGGTCACGGGTCGCGACCCGGGATGTAGTTTAATGGAGATAGGCCCCCCATCCATAACACGGCAGATCCCAGCGAGGGGGGTGGGGAACTGTCGCAGGAGTTTGGCCCACTCGGCGTCGCGGAAGGCGGGAGTGATCACAGTGGTGTCGGGTTTGGTGGTGGGAGACGGTGTTGCAGCTGGGTTGGGGTGTGACTCAGTGGCTGAGCTGACCTGGGGCTGCAATGTGGCGGTGGGGCCTGGGTTGAGGTATGGGCTCGACATTATTCCCAGCGTGAAACAGTCTGCGCGAGAGAGGATGGACTGCCGGAGCCCATCAAGGACCCAGACATCGGTTCGGCAGGCTTGGTTTGCCGGGTGGAATTCAATGGTGGCGGGGAAGGAGCCCCGGAAAGTCCACCCGGAGCGGGATCCATTCGCCATCCTGGGTGGTTGCGGAGGTGGGGCCGAGTTATCCAGACGCTGGACATTGCCGCCTACTGATGTATAGATACATAAAGGGATGGCAGTTATGTTAGCCCCGGTGTCTGGGAGGAATTGCAACTTGTGTCGCTGGCTGGTGGAACGTTTGCCGGGGAGGTGTATTCCAACAGCAACCGTTGCTAGTGGTGCAAACTGGATCATGGAAGAGGTATAGGCAGTGGGTTCACCCCAGGCTGAGTGGACTATGGCATTGTCTGGGGAACCATCATAAACTGTCAGTTCGCTGTCACCAATGTTGTGGGCCTGTGCTGGTGGTTGGCGGGGGGCGCGGGTTGGTTGTGTGTTGGCGTTGGGTTTGGACCGGCACATTCGATCGTAGTGGCCCGTACGGCCACAATGGCGGCATGTGGCTTTAAGGCCAGGGCACGGCTTGCCCTGGGCGTGTGGCGGGTAGCCACATTGTTGGCACTTACCGGTGCCATTGTCACTCATTCCGCGAGCGGCAGTGGGGTGGCCCGAGTATCGGTTGTGGCCACGCCCTGGGCGCCCGGCAGACGCAGCGTTAGCGGTGGGTTCCGTATGTATCGCTGTACCGGTTGGGGGGGCTAGTGCGAGGGATGCTGCATCTTTCCGTGCGGTCCACACCAACTGGGGGCATTGGAGTGCGGCGGCCAGGGTTTGACCAGCGGGGAGACGTAGGAGGTTCTCCGTTACATCTTTGTCCCCAAACCCCGCAATAAACTGATCTAGGAGCCTGTCGTCCGTGTGTGCTTCGGCTGTGTTGAACTCGCGAAATCCACATTTTATTGCGATATCTCGTAGGCGTACGAGGTATGTCTCTGGGGTTTCTTCGGGTTCACGTCGGCAGCGGAGCAGCTCGTGGCGGTGTACGCGGATGTTGGTACCGCCCTGGATGTGTGCGTCAAGGCGGGCCACGACGGCGGTGGCGTCGTCGTTTATCACGGCAGGGAGGGCCAGGCCGCGCACGATACCATTAGTTGGTCGGGAGAACGCCGCTGTAAGGGCAGCCCGAACGTGGCAGTTGCGTTGGCGTAGAAGGGCGGCCGAGGTGGCCGCATTGGGGTTTTCACCGGGATCCTCGATGTAGAGGTTAGCGAGTCCGGATGATATAAGGAAGGCAGACCATTCCTCCTTCCAGATGGGCCAAGAGTGGCGTTCCGTTTCGATATCGAATCGGGGCGGGGTTGCCCGTAATATAAAGGCGTGGGGGTTGCGCGGGTCCTTTGGATCCATTGACGTTGGACGTCGTAGTAGTTAGTAGATAATATAAGTGAGGTCAGTTTAAATTTCAGCTACCGTAATCATTAAATGTTATTGTTTAAATGCCGGCTGGGTGGGCTGATAGCTGGTTCTGTGGTTTGGCGTAGGTTGCTAGGCCTACACACTGCACCATGTCTGATAGCAGATAGTGAATACTGAATAGTATATTGCATCTGTCAACATAACCAGATAATATATAACATGCAGACATAACTACAAGTTAACCCTATTACCACTGGGGGGGGGGGCCGAATCGGCCCCTTCCTAGTTTTTAGTTGCTGTAACTATGCAACCACATTACGTACCGGCCCAATTTTTTGTGAGAATTAGCCAAATTTAATGCAGCATCTTTTGCAAAAAACGCCGTTGCAATTGAATTTCTACTTTTCGATGTGGGTGCCACCTCAAAATTTGGTCTCCAGCACCAAATTTTTTGAAATTTTCGAATTTTACAAAGTCATTCGTGATTTAGTAATTATTTATGTTTGGGCTATTTTTATTTATTTTTATTGGTTTGGATCACTCTAATACTCTATACCAGTATGTAAGTGTAGTGGTTCGCCATTTTTGGTGCACCAAAATTAGGGTGTGGCACTTCAAATTTTTTAAAATACGATATTCGGAAAATACTCTAAAGTTTTGATTTGCAAAGCATTATTATAGGTTTTCTGGAGCGCTGAATCGATTGAAAGTAATATAGAAGCCTGAAGACTTAGTGGTTCGCCATTTTTGGTGCACCAAAATTAGGGCGTGGCACTTCAAATTTTGAAAAATACGAGATTCGGAAAATTCACTAAAGTTTTGATTTCAAATTAATTTTATAGGTTTTCTGGAGCGCTGAATCGATTGAAAGTAATATAGAAGCCTCAAATCCTTTGTGTACGTAATTTTCGGTGCACCAAAATTAGGGCGTGGCACTTCAAATTTTCAAAATTACTTTATTCGGAAAAAACACTAAAGTTTTGATTTCAAAAAATGGCTAACTTCTAAGTCTTCAGGCTTCTATATTACTTTCAATCGATTCAGCGGTCTGGAAAACCTATATAAATTCGTTAAAATTTCAATTTTGGTTTATTTTCCGAATCTCGTATTTTTCAAAATTTGAAGTGCCACGCCCTAATTTTGGTGCACCAAAAATGGCGAACCACTCAGTCTTCAGGCTTCTATATTACTTTCAATCGATTCAGCGGCCCAGAAAACCCATAAAGATGCGTTGAAATAAAAAAATTAGGGGCATTTTCTGAATATCTAATTTTTCAAAATTTGAAGTGCCACGCCCACTTCTTAGGTGCACGAAAAATAGCATCCACTTCAATTTTTGGAAATGGAATATAATCACATTCGATTCAGCGTCTTGAAAAACCTACTTAATCCTGCCAACACTGCCACACTATTAGTTTTTAGAAAACGAAAAATTTTGCAATTTTGTCCTGGGACTACTTTTATTTTTCATCAAAATTATGAGTCCCTGCTTATGAAATTTTAACTTTTTAAGGTTTGGTAGTGTTCATCTATAGTTGTTTCACCAACAGCCCAAATTTTGTAGGATTTCATTGGACGACTACAAAAATATAGTGGGTGGGTCGAATCGGCCCCCCCCCAGTGGTGCTAATGGTCAAAACACCCCAGTGGTAATAGGGTTAAGGGTGTGTACTACACATTAGTAATGAGTGTTAGTAATGAGTGTTAGTAATGAGTGTTGGTAATGAGTGTTGTAATGAGTGTTAGTAATGAGTGTTAGTAATGAGTGTTTAGTAATGAGTGTTAGTAATGAGTGTTAGTAATGAGTGTTAGTAATGAGTGTTGGTAATGAGTGTTAGTAATGAGTGTTGGTAATGAGTGTTAGTAATGAGTGTTTAGTAATGAGTGTTAGTAATGAGTGTTAGTAATTAGTGGTAGTAATGAGTGTTAGTAATGAGTGTTGGTAATGAGTGTTAGTAATGAGTGTTAGTAATGAGTGTTAGTAATGAGTGTTGGTAATGAGTGTTAGTAATGAGTGTTGGTACTGAGTGTTGGTAATGAGTGTTAGTAATGAGTTTTAGTAATTAGTGTTAGTAATGGGTGTTGATAATGAGTGCTAGTAATGAGTGTTAGTAATGAGTGTTAGTAATGAGTGTTAGTAATTAGTGGTAGTAATGAGTGTTAGTAATGAGTGTTAGTAATGAGTGTTAGTAATGAGTGTTAGTAATGAGTGTTAGTAATTAGTGTTAGTAATTAGTGTTAGTAATTGGTGTTTGTAATGAGTGTTAGTAATGAGTGTTAGTAATGAGTGTTGGTAATTAGTGTTAGTAATGAGTGTTAGTAATGAGTGTTAGTAATGAGTGTTAGTAATTAGTGTTAGTAATTAGTGTTAGTAATTGGTGTTAGTAATAAGTGTTGGTAATGAGTGTTGGTAATGAGTGTTAGTAATGAGTTTTAGTAATTAGTGTTAGTAATGGGTGTTGGTAATGAGTGTTAGTAATGAGTGTTAGTAATTAGTGTTAGTAATGGGTGTTGGTAATGAGTGTTAGTAATTAGTGTTAGTAATGAGTGTTTGTAATGAGTGTTAGTAATGAGTGTTAGTAATGAGTGTTGGTAATTAGTGTTAGTAATGAGTGTTAGTAATGAGTGTTAGTAATGAGTGTTAGTAATGAGTGTTAGTAATGAGTGTTGGTAATGAGTGTTAGTAATGAGTGTTAGTAATGAGTGTTAGTAATTAGTGTTAGTAATTAGTGTTAGTAATGAGTGTTAGTAATGAGTGTTAGTAATGAGTGTTAGTAATGAGTGTTAGTAATGAGTGTTAGTAATTAGTGTTAGTAATTAGTGTTAGTAATGAGTGTTGGTAATGAGTGTTAGTAATGAGTGTTGGTAATGAGTGTTAGTAATGAGTTTTAGTAATTAGTGTTAGTAATGGGTGTTGGTAATGAGTGTTAGTAATGAGTGTTAGTAATGAGTGTTAGTAATGAGTGTTAGTAATTAGTGTTATTAATGAGTGTTAGTAATGAGTGTTAGTAATTAGTGTTAGTAATGAGTTTTAGTAATTAGTGTTAGTAATGGGTGTTGGTAATGAGTGTTAGTAATGAGTGTTAGTAATGAGTGTTAGTAATTAGTGTTATTAATGAGTGTTAGTAATGAGTGTTAGTAATTAGTGTTAGTAATGGGTGTTGGTAATGAGTGTTAGTAATGAGTGTTAGTAATTAGTGTTAGTAATGAGTGTTAGTAATGAGTGTTAGTAATGAGTGTTTGTAATGAGTGTTAGTAATGAGTGTTAGTAATGAGTGTTAGTAATGAGTGTTAGTAATTAGTGTTAGTAATGAGTGTTAGTAATGAGTGTTAGTAATGAGTGTTAGTAATGAGTTTTAGTAATTAGTGGTAGTAATGAGTGTTAGTAATGAGTGTTGGTAATGAGTGTTAGTAATGAGTGTATGTTAGTAATGAGTGTTGGTAATGAGTGTTAGTAATCAGTGTTGGTAATGAGTGTTAGTAATGAGTGTTAGTAATTAGTGTTGGTAATGAGTGTTAGTAATGAGTGTTAGTAATGAGTGTTAGTAATGAGTGTTGGTAATGAGTGTTAGTAATGAGTGTTAGTAATGAGTGTTAGTAATTAGTGTTAGTAATGAGTGTTTGTAATGAGTTTTAATAATGAGTGTTAGTAAGGAGTGTTAGTAATTAGTGTTAGTAATTAGTGTTAGTAATGAGTATTAGTAATGAGTGTTAGTAATGAGTGTTAGTAATGAGTGTTAGTAATGAGTGTTAGTAATGAGTGTTAGTAATGAGTGTTAGTAATTAGTGTTAGTAATGAGTGTTAGTAATGAGTGTTAGTAATGAGTGTTAGTAATTAGTGTTAGTAATGAGTGTTAGTAATGAGTGTTAGTAATGAGTGCTAGTAATGAGTGTTGGTAATGAGTGTTAGTAATGAGTGTTAATAATGAGTGTTAGTAATGAGTGTTAGTAATGAGTGTTAGTAATGAGTGTTAGTAATTAGTGTTAGTAATGAGTGTTATTAATGAGTGTTAGTAATGAGTGTTAGTAATTAGTGTTAGTAATGAGTGTTAGTAATGAGTGTTAGTAATGAGTGTTAGTAATGAGTGTTAGTAATTAGTGTTAGTAATGAGTGTTAGTAATGAGTGTTAGTAATGAGTGTTAGTAATGAGTGTTAGTAATGAGTGTTAGTAATTAGAGTTAGTAATGAGTGTTAGTAATGAGTGTTAGTAATGAGTGTTATTAATGAGTGTTAGTAATGAGTGTTAGTAATGAGTGTTAGTAATGAGTGTTGGTAATGAGTGTTGTAATGAGTGTTAGTAATGAGTGTTAGTAATGAGTGTTAGTAATGAGTGTTAGTAATGAGGAGATGACTGTTTGTGTATGGGGAGCCCTTACGTATTACCAGTGCAGTGTAAAATTAGGAACGGAATGTTTGTATATTACGTATACTTACTTACCGTATTACCAATGGAGTGTAATTAGGGAATGGGTGTTTATATATGGGGTCGTTATCCTTTCTGTTATACGCAATCAATAAACACCATCGCCTTAGTGAAGATTCATTCCTACCAGCCGAATGAATCAAATTTGAATGGAAGAACAAACAGTCGCCTGAAAAAAAGAATTTACATAATAATGACTTTTAAATAGTTATATCACAATAAATTCAAGGTTTGATTGTCATGACAACCTTAATGCATAATGATTTTAATTATAATTTAAAATTCATATAGTCTTACATAGTATAGTTTAGACAAACACATATATTTCACAAGAGTACAAGTGATAGCTAATTAAACGTGGAATTTAAATAAATATTACCAATGCAACCTCTATGGTACCACCCCTTACAACTGGGTGACTCCACTGGGATTCATTATAACAATATAGCATCAATTAACTGGCATATTTATAATAGTTTTCTTAACTTGTTTTAATTCTATTTTATCACTAACATTTAACACCTACAGTAAGTATTTGCCGAACTAATTGGCGTATTAGTTCTTATATACACCATGTCCCGTAATATAGTGTCATTTTCTGATGACACAACCCCCCCCCCCCCCCTAGATTTTTCTACAAATCTTTATCATATTGATTGAAATTTGAAACACCACGAGTTCGACTCACCGTCGATGACCCCGTCCGTGAAGACGGAATTTTAGATTTTGCCTTTAATTTTTTTTATAAGCGTTTTAAAAAAGTGTCTTTTGCAAAATCGCAGCCTCCGTATCAAAATTCTGGGGGGGGGGGGGGGGGGGGGCGTGTCATCAGAAAATGACACTATGTTACGGGACATGGTGTATAACGTAGAGTTTACGTTCTGTAATAATTACCTGGCTGCATCTCTACACAGATTGTATGAAATCTGTCTCTTATATCTGCAAGTCGTTTGTTGTTGATAGCTCGTTGTGTTCCCTCAGCAACGTGGTCTAGACGCCCCATTTTATGGGACCCCGGTATCACCTGTAAACATCCGTTCTCTCGCACACAATTGTCTACCGCAATGTACGCGGTTCCCATCATATCCGGGTACAGATTACCATCCGTGTAGAAATACCTACAACATTTGGGTTTATTTACTATTTAACTGATGACATTGAAATTGATTTAGTAGAAATAGTAGAAATATTACAGTAGAAGAAATAATATTATTAATAATAAACTTGGGGTTGATTGGGGATCAACTATCTAGTGGGGAGTAAATTTTATAAAGTACGCATTGTTCTATCAGATAGGGGGGGGGGGACCTTTTTGCATCAAAATTAATTCCTCATCAATGGAAAATCAAAGTAAATAGCAGCTGAAAACTCTCAAAAATAAAACTGCAGCCTATTCTATTGACTTTCATTTATTGTTTTGGTTAGAATATAATGTCACTGTTAGCTGCCCCTTTACATTAATTTATAATTAACATTATTAATTCACCACTGGACCTGGCCCTGAAATTAGGACAACTAAAACTTCCTCTCAACATGAGCTGTGTGGTGTAACATTTGGGACCCTTGGAAGCCAATTCTATTTAAAACTATACAAATATAATTCCATCTTTATTTGAGTTTTGAAGCTTCTTTAAGTAGTAAATAGAAGTCTTGGGCCTTGGTGTAGCAGAACTGTAAGACATACCATGAAATCATACCGTAGGGCCACCCTCTAAAAGCCCGTTGGGGTGTGTGTCTGTGTGTGAGTAAGAAGGCACAATATATTTCCACTAATAAATTTATTGTATATATTACTTTTGGTATACGTACCCGTAATCTTGATGCCAGCAAAAAGCGCCTTTATTTTCTGGGTCTTTCTGCATCAACTTGGTTGTGTAATGGTAGACTTCACCACCTAATAAAGTATCCATGGTTCCAGCTACTTTTTCACTGGCTATGGTTGCTCCAATAACATCATCGGATACTTTCGTCCACAAAGTCATTTGGCTAGACTTGGCTGATTCACCACCACCCTGCATTAAATAATGTGCAAGACCCAAAACTCATTCCCAAGTTCCTTCAAGGCATTGAGTATTACAGTAATTTGTTGTAATATTAATATTATATGCATTCATAAACATATGGGCATTATAGCAACATTATAATACGTTATTGTCGGCCCCATAGCAATGCAACACCTGATCACTTCAGACTTGACACTTGTAAATCCAAATTTAACTGAATTATCAATCCCGGTGTCTATTGACACATGTTTCAAGAATGTTGAACACGTTACCACCCACCTCCTGGACAATAGAATAAGATCATCCCAGCTCATCAGTTCTACTGTACAGTGTGTACAATGGTAGTGGCTGGCGAGATTCCGGGGAGGTGCGGTGTTGGTGGGCTTTGGAAATAAGACATTATTACCGATATTGTAGAATGAATCGTCAGTTAATGAGAAGTATATCTTATTCCATAAAAACCCTGCGCTGCACCCCTGTTGTATTCGGAGGTCATCAGCAGACCTTTGAATCAAAGATCATAGTTAGAAAATTTCTTCAGCGTTAAAAGAAGATGGAATAACTTTAACAATTTAAGCGCAAACTCAAGATTTAACTCACTTTTTAGGAAAACCTTTTTTATAAGTGGATTACATGAAATTATACTGAATAAAGATCTGTTCGCCACATTCCATTAAAAATAAACAGAACGAACCAAAATATATACTTACATCGATAATATTAATCCTGTTATTAACAATATCCTTAGAAATTTCCAAAGCTATTTTGATTCTTTCAATTTCCTTTGGTTCAATAAGGTTTCTAACCAGTAAATATCCCTCCGTATCGTAACATTTCTTCATTTTTTCGTTAACAATCAGATGAAAT